>JANKKB010030197.1:57521-73332 GCA_026225775.1 Bursera palmeri
GAGCAAGATTAGTGGAATGGCTACTTGCTTCAGTCCTTCCACGTGTTGTGACAAAGAGGTGGCAAATCCACCGTTTTACAACATGCGCTAGCTTTTCTTTTTAGTTTTTTTCTTTATAATTTCGTTTCAAGATAACTTTTTTTTTTAATTTTAATTATCTATTGGATTGAGAGGTTAACGGATTATATAGTATCATCCGTGGTTCGTTATAAATCGATAATATTTACATCCATCAAACTTGTTAGGCAAATAACATGATAAAAAAAAATAGAAATAGAAAACATGAAATAATGTTAACAATAGGTGATAGGAAATAATTCTAAAAAAAGTTTACATACGTTGCTCATTAATTAGTAGCTGATTCTTCCTATTATGATTATTTGTAATTGAAGATAAAACAATTAAGACAATTCAATGTTAATGTCAATGTTATTAATGTCTTCAACTTTCATTGGTGTAATTGATTAAGAAGAAATAAAGCAAATGTCAGCCTAAGACAGACTACTCTAATGTTGAACACATCCATCAAATTATTAGCTACATTATAATATTGCAACACTCTATATCTACTCTTGACTTCATTTGATATGAGATCTTGTAGCACCCCCATATTTAAAAAGAAAAAAATTATTTGATATTAATCTTTTGAGATGGTTTAATCATTTTTATTTGTGTTTTTAAGATATAATTAATAAAATATATAATGAGTTAAAATTGGTGGGTTAGTTTAAATTTAGACAAAAATAAAATAATGAAAGAATAAGTAATGGTGAGATGAATGATGATGATGGTGATAAATTGTCATAATAATGATGGTGGGCCTAGTATTTACAAACAGTACTATGGAAATAAATTTAATAATTGATTAAAGAATTAAAGAAGCATAAATAATAATAATAATAATAATAGGAGGGGGGGTCTGGTGTTCAAGCGAATTAAAAGAGGCTAAGCTAGTAGTAATGGAGTAATTAATGGAAGGGTCACGGGGTGAAAGTGTACAGCCAATCACGTGACCTATGCTACAGTGGCAGAATATTATTGGTTGATTCCAGTACAATAAAGTGGTGGCCTCCACACTATAAACCGATGATGATGATGATTGATTGATATAATGCGCAGGTCAGACGACCTTGGATTTGGAATCTCCCACTTCGACGACACGCAATTACGGTACTGCCCGAGCACGTATGTGAGTTGGAGGGAGTTTTTGGTCATTTGATGAATTATAATAAAAAAAGCGTAGACTTGAACTTGATTATCATGGAGAAGGTAAGTGGGGAACATAACAAAGCTTTTTTTTAATCTCCGAAATTGATGAAGTTTGACTATTGAAATCACTAAAATGCCACTGACAATCAATGGTATTAATACGGAAAATAAAATCAATTAAATAATTAGAGAGAGCAAATGTGAACTCGAAATGTTTAAAAGGTTCAATTAAATTGATGTCGTCTCGCATTAAATGAAAGTAAAGAAAAGATAGAATCTCAATTCTCAAAAACGCGGCTTTGGTTTTGAGATGGGGTCATCATGATCATCATCATTATTATTATTATTATTATTATTATTATAGGAAGGACGAAGAGAAGCTAATTGGGTGAGCAAAACAAAGAAACGATAAAAATAAAAAACTCGATCCATCCAACACAAACGTGATAAAGATTAGGGTGAGCCTAGTCAAAACTTACCCAACTAGCATGTCATGTCCTCCCAACCCTAATGTATGTGTGTTTTACATGTGTTCATCAAGTATTCAATTCAAAGATTATTGTTATTTTTTATTTCAATCCCGTTTGGAAAAAGAGATGTTAATCCGTAAATTTCTTGTGTGCCCATTTCAAGATTTAGGTCAACATTATGGCATGAACTTATGCATGATGAACATGTCAAGTGTGCATATGATAATATTCATTGGTCGTTTTTAATGACTTTCTTTGGGTACTATTTAAATAGTTTCAATTGGTTTCAGTTTCTTCGATTAAGAGAGAGCATGCCCATGTTGTGTGAGACTTTAACTGCCCGTTTTAGGACCTCAAATATGCTTTGAATACAATTGAACAAGACGTGTTTAGGTTTTCGAGGAACATTAATGCAAAGTTGAAAGCTTTAGTTAATTGGAATTAGTGATTCAATTCACATGCCTCTCTCTCTATCTCTCTGTCTGAAACATTTGTCTGTCGTCATGTCATAGAGGTTCAGACATCTAATAGCGATATGGTCTGCAACAGTAACTATTTAATTTGCGGGAAAATGTAATAACCCCCAATTAAATTTGAAGAATCTTAACCCCACACTTTTACTAAACTAACATTTATCCCCCAAATACCCCTAAAAAATTAACACTTACCCCCCAAATATTTGGGGGGTAAGTGTTAGTTTTGAAAAAACAGTGATAATTTTTTGAGGGACAAGTGTTAGTTTAGAAAAAGTGTGGGGTTAAGTATTTTCTTGAAATCTAATTGGGGGGTCAGAGAAATTCCCTTTTAATTTGCTTATCATCCCTTCAATTTGTTGTCGGGGTAAATACATAGAGAACCCATCGATGGAACAAAGTAACAAACTCACTTTAAATTTTAAAAAAATAATATAATCGTTTATAAAATTTAACTAAAATACATAGATATTCTTAAATTCTTTTTTAAAAATTTTTAATCCTTATTTATCTTATTTAAAAGTTAATATAATATAAAAGGTCTCAGACAAATTTTATTAATCACAGAAAATCTTAATACATTTTATTAATAATCATAAAAGCACCCCTTATTACAATATATATATATATATATATATATATTAGTTTTATATATTTTTTAAAATAATTTAAATATAATAATTTATGTTAATATTTTAAAAATTGAATGAATATATTTTATATATAATAAATCTAAAAACACAAATGACATGTTTTTGTCATTTTTTTAGAATGATTTTTTTTTATTTTTGAAAAATCACCGAAACAAAGAGAATTATTAATATGGAAGAACCTGAAAACTTTTAAAGTAGCTATTCTAATCATATTAATCTCCTACATTCTAATAAAGTTTATAAAATTATATATTTTTAACATTATATTATATTTTTTTAATATTTTTAACATTATATTTTTATTTTTTATATTGTTGAAATAACATTAAAATATATTATACTTTTATATTTTTTCTAAGAAATCTAAAAGTAATAAAATTTTAAAATATTGAATAGATATATTTTAATATTATACGATAAAACTTAGAGAACAAGTAATATTTAAAAAAAAAATAATTAAAACATGTCTATAAGAAATGCTTTAAAAAATATATATTTATAAAAAGCTATAAGACAAATATAATTAGACTAGCTGATTTAAAATATTTATAGTTCTCTTAAGATAACAATTATCTTCGTAAAGGTGATTTTTTATAAAAAGTTTTTTTCAAAAAGAATATGCATCTTATTTTTTTAAATTTATTATATTAATATTAAATAAATAAATAAATATATAATATATTTGTTTAATATTTTAAAATATTAATATAAATTTATTACTTTTAAATTATTTAAAAAAACATAAAATTACAATATATGTATATATATTAGATTTTTGTAGCAAGAGTTTTATAACAATTAATGAAATATGTTGAAGTTTTATGTGATTAATGAAACTTATTTGGAACTTTTTATTATTTTGTTAACTTTTGAATAAGACAAATAAGGGTAAAAAAATCTTCAAAAAGAATTTAGAGGTATCAATATTTCTTTAATCAAACCTTGTAGGTGTCTATATTACTTTCTCAAAATTTAGAGAGAATTTGTTACTTTATCCAAATATTGGGGGTATCTATGTACTTATCCCATTTATTGTCAATCTAACCTAATCAATCGACTTAATTTTATAAATGTAAATGTCGGCTGCCTCTGCTCAATCAGTGGACTGACTGATCTCTAAATTCTCTATAATTCATTAAAAAAAAAAAAAAAGAATTGGGCTAGGAAGGGAAGGGAGTCCAGTTACAGTTAACCGTTGGGGCACTGCTCACGTCTCTCTGCTACAATTTCAATATTGCACTTCCACTATACTATGTATGAATTTCAGATCAAGTACAAAAAATTATGCAATCTAACACTAGAATATCTTCAAGTGCATTTCTACTCTGCTAATGAATTACAAATTTGTTGAGAGTCTGGATGTTTCCGGGCAATGGAAGATTAAGATTTTTAAGCATCACCTCTAAGCACTGCCCCTATGCATATCCGGGGCTGTTTTAGCTTGGATTTGTGTAAATTTCAAGAACCAAAATTACAAGATATGAGCTGTGTAATTAATTTAATATATATATATATATTCCACAAATGGCACACTAATGCAAACTTCTATGATCGGTCAGATTGAATCAAAAGTAATCATAGAACCGATATACAACTTCAGAATGCATGATAACGTAATAGTAAGAACAAACAATTATTTGGCTCTTCACTGCTTTCAACTTGTCCTTAACTACTGTGTGCACAAGTAAGGACTTCAAGCCGCAGGCAGACAGGCACATTCTGATATCACATTTTAAATGTAATTTTCATGCAAATTTCGACGGCAAAGTTGGCCTTGTATGTTGAACCAGATATTGTATTAGTAAAAACTACCTCTAGTTGCTTAGTGGAAGATTCTAGGACTACTTTTACAAGTTGTGATGACACCAACAGGATCAAATCTTTAGAAAGTGAATCATACAAAGAGAAAATTAACCATTCGCATCATGCAATGAGGATGTGCAGCAGATAATATTTATATGGGCTTTTATTAAATAAACAGAACTAGGGTACATGCTGTGCAACAGAATAATTTGGAATATCACCATGAAAAGGGGCTTGCTCCCTGCAAAAAAATCTCATTTTCCACATCTTTCACCCACTGACAAACACGGTTGCAAGTCTTTATCGCCAAAGCCTACACATTCAAATCAGAGAATCTTGTAACATTCCCAGCAAAATGAAACATGAAAAAGTAATTGCAGTTTCACCATGCAGCCTAGCTTAATTAATGCAAACTTATCAAGGGTAGAGGTAAAGCAAAGTCCCATGAGGCTTACAGATATCAACATTTTTATTTCAACTATATATTTTCATGATTAACATTGCCAGAAACACGAATTATTCATATTCATGAAGACTTTCAGTATTTAAGCCCAAAAATATTAAATAAACAAGAAATCCCTCATTTGGAAGAGATTAGCGCCAAAACAGTGTTCACACAATTTGTAAAAGTTAAAATAAACAACAAATCGTGAATCTGAATGATAAAAAATCAAACCTTATCTGCAAGTGGGTCAAAGGCTGCATAAAGCTCAAAATCCTGGGTAACCCAGCAGAGTAGAACTGCGCATGAAAGTGATTGTGTAAATTCAACAGAAATGCCTTTCAATCAAGCATATACACAAAATATATGAACAAGTAAAATTTTATGCAATTGAAAGAAGAAATAAAGTTACAATATTGTAACAGAAATTCAACAAGAAAACAAATCCAATCTTGACTGTAAAGGTAATAGTTATTTGCTCCTGGAAAATATTATGGCTATCATAGCCCAAAGCTCCAAGTTTAAATGAACTAAGAAATAACTAGGTCCAGTAAATCAAAAAAGCTAATGCTTCCAACTTCTACATTTAAAAAAATGAACTTACTAAAAAATGACTTCATCTTCTAATTTTTCTGACATGAGCTGACCTCACTAGTTACAGGTTAGTACCATTTTCTATTAAATTTAAAAATTCGGTTAATTTTCAAAAAAGTCTCACACTGGTTTGAGATGGCACTTATCGCATTTCAACTCTTTAAAAGTTTGTGAAATACATAAAAAAGGTCTTGCCAAATGAAAACTGCTCAGGCAGATAATTAGATATGTGCAACTTGAAGATGTAATATGAATTAAGAAATAAAGAACGAGATGAAAATCTTACCATAGTTTTCATCTCTTCTAAATTGAGTTTTGTGGTGTCCAATTCGTTTATCATGCATAGAAGAATAAATTTTCTGGTAAGCTCTATATAATCTGCAACACAAGAAACTAGTAACTGTGCTGGCAGCAATGAGGCCAAAATAACTCACCATAACAAAGAAAGCTGGTCAAAGACTCCACAATTACCTTTTCTGTTGCTGAGGACTGGTAATTGGTGATGAGAACTCAGAAGAAACATACTGATCCAGATATATGCTGCGATAAATAAAATGCCAAAGTCCAGCAGGACCACCAATGCCAAAACTTGATTCTCTGAATCTTTCAGGAGAATCAATTAGAAGCCTCTGCTGGCTCAAGCGATAAGAAATAGATGAACGAGGCAATGGATCTATAGGCAAATCTTCAACACGCATTCCCCCTTCTATCATGGATCTCTGAACTTCGCTAAGAACATTTGACTTCAAAAGGACCATTTCAATACGAATCCTACAAATTTTCATTCAAATTACTTCAAATAATATAGAAAATAAAAGGCTGCAACTTATATCCCTGTATCCACTAATATTACTTATTAAAATAGAACACAAAGGCTTACCTGCAATCTTTAAGATGATAAAAAGCATCCGAACTAGTAGTAAGCAACATCAAGTATGTGTCGACCTGCCATAAGAATTTATAATTGCTATGTAATGTGTTTGGGTCTTGATAGAATCAACATACAAATGCCTAAGATGACACTCGTTGAACGTGAAAAGATAAATCGCATGAGGAAAAAAAATTGTGATCCCTGTCTCACTCACATCAAAATAATGGACATAAGCATACAAAAATGCCATGGGATTATATCTTGGCAGGCAAATTGGTGAAAAAGATTCAGACATCCTGCAAAAAACCAGACAATCAAGTAAGACTTGACACTCAAGAAAAGTTCAGAAATCAGAAACATTAAGCCCCTGCCAACAGAATACAGGGATAACACTCTGATTTCAAATTGGTTTCTGATTATAAATCTATACCATATATATAAAGAATGAGGTGAGTTTTAAGCTCAATCTTCTGCAATAAATAGGTGACATGAAAGGATTATGCACATGGAACTTGATTAGAATGATGTATTTCTAATGGATTATCATGAAATTGGTAGCAGCCTAAAAAGTCAGCATATAAGATCCGTAAGAAAGAAAAGAAAATGTGCAATTAAGAGAGAATACTATTGAAAAAGTTTAAGGACTTTTTTATTTGATATTATTTTCTACAGATGCACGCTTAAAACACAAATGTCAAAAGTGCGGCACAACATAACATGATTAAAAATAAAATGTTTGTGAAACTAGGAACTTCCAAAGGTCAAATCCTGCTTATGGAATCAATCTTACTTAACTAAACATCTAAAGAAAAATATAAGACTTATTTATCAACAGCTTAATCATCTACGGTGCCCACATAATGATGACTGATAGGCTAAATACATGGTAAGAACTTCCAGAATAAAACAATCGATATAAATCAGACAACAAGACTTCTTCCATACAGTCCTTCATCACTTTACACCGTCAAAATCTTAATGCTAGTTGATCAACAAAATATGACATAAGACCCATCGAAGTTTGATTCCACCTACCTAAATGATTCTGACGACATAACAAAGTTGGATAGTAACAGCATATCATCAGGATGAAGAGAGGCTTTTTGCGCACCAACAAGACTTACAACCTGGCAATCAAGCTTCAAGTCAGCAAAATGCCCATAGCAGCAAGAGATTATTAACTGGAAATAACTAGGAAATATGAACTGGTGTACCACCAGAGAAAAATAAAAAGGAGGGACTTGTACCTTGTATTTACACATTAGTAATGCAAACAGGACACCTGAATCGGCAACATCTTGCAATATAGCACCAGCAGCTTGCCTTGTTGCATAAGCAAGGGGAAGACAAGTGTATGCATGAAGGAATGTAGCTGGGTTCCTAAAACAAAGAAATGGTCCATTAATTTAAAAGTGCCATCCAACTTAAAACAGGAAAAGAAGAAAGTGGGCATTCCAAGTTGCAGCTTAGAAGAGAAAAACATAAGGAACTCATAAAACAAAGAAATGTGGGCTTCTTCACATTCTGCTTGAAAGAACATCTACATCTAGTTTACCTCTATCGAATCTCAAAAGTTAAATTTTTAAGCATAAACCTAAAAATTCAAAACCACAAAAAATCAATTTTATTATCCACTTCTCATGAATAGCATTTACTGACTTGAGTTTAACAAAGAAAAAAAAAAGAAAGGAAATCCTACTTCCAGAAATTATTAAAACAGGGAAAAAAAAAAGAAAAGAAAAAAATTTCAAACAAGAGCAGGCATCCTAGAGGAGGCAAAGAAACAAACCAACTGAAAGAGTGGATAAGTGAGGAGAAGACAACATCCGTTCCTCCAAGCAAGGGTGTCATATCAAACTTTGGATTCTTCTCAAAGCATCTATTAATGGACTTTGTTAAAATAAGTATCATCTGCATTCACACCATATCAATCAAATGATAGTGGAGTAACAATCATAACAATTTTGGTTCATAAAAACAATAGTAGGTGCATAATGTGAGAGATAATTAACAAATTAAAAAGAATGACAATTTCAGGCTGCACACATTGTAAACACAGCAACTAGATATCAAAATTTTAAAGAGAATAGAGTAAAGAACTAACGCTACCTGGCCATAAAGAAGCTCCAATTGTCCCCTTAATGATTCATAAGGTTCTTCTGTGCAGCTGATGCAAACTAAATATATTGGTCCTTTCACAAGAAAGACCACCTGGACACAAATAATTAAACCCCAATCAAATTCGACAGATTTTAAAAGAATAAAGGCTTGACTCTGCAAAATGAAAACTATAACATCAACAAACTCATGGACAACTAATAAAGCAAAACCAAGAGCAATTTAAGTTGACCAATCAAGCTGAATCTTGCCATTCTAAGAAACAATCCAAAGATTGTTAGTTTCTAAAAGTTTTTAGGATTACAAATTAAATTTCAAAATAACCATGTAAACATTATACCAGCAAGTAAATCAAATCACAGTTTTGCTCACATGCACAGATACAAGGATTTATTATAAGGTTAAGTAAAAAAAGAAAAATTCCACTTAAAAAAAAAAGAGAGAGAGAAAAACGCAGACCTGGTGCTTTCCTGCCTTAACCAATTTTACCCGATCCCCTCTGAAAAGCAATAAAGTGATTAATGAGGTAACTACTAAATATTCCTTCATAATTGTCTTTCTAAAATAAAAATTACAATAAGAATAGATATATGCTTCAACACTGAGTTGATTAACATTAAGCAATTAATAGATGCAGCCACATACCCATTTTCCACAAAGGAAATAATTGCTTGCAACGTTGCTGAAAATCCCGCTAGTTTATGTTCATCACCATATCTAGAAGTCAACGAGAGAGAAATAGAATATATGAAAGAATGAAATAGACTGAATAACTTTTTCCTCTACTTTACATCAAGATGAATAGGATTTGTGCACTAGAGAATGCTGAGTTTGTAAGCACAAGAGACAAACCTGGAATATATTGGTTTTCCAGAGTGACTCAAAATAAAAAAGTGTTTCTTCCTCTTTCTCCATGATATAGAAGCATCATCCTGCACTTTATTATAAATCAAACAGTATATAACATTGCAGGTGTCCTCATAAAAATCAATTTGACAGAGAGACCTTGCAATAAAGTATAAGAACCTTAAAAAAAGTAATAAAAAAAAAAAAAAAAAAACACAAAAGAAGCTTACTTTCATCATGATATTAATAGTAGTGGATCAAGAATTAGCTCAAGTACCACAACAGTGCAAAATCATAGTGAGAGTATTTTGAAACAACCCTCTATTCTACTTTGTTCTTCTCACTTAAACTTGCTTTTAATGTAAATTACCATACTCATTAATAGTCAGACATATTCTCCTCAGCTTGGTAGATGATGCACCTAATAAGCCATTATATGAGAGGAGAACTTGGTGGGACTAATGCATGTAAACTTAAAGCAAAGCCAATGCCACCGTTCAATCCTTTGCATAGTAAAAAAATGTTCCACTCTTCACAAATTTAGATTATGGACTTATCCCATCAAATCATACAGACTCTGTTATCTCACAAATTACGGTATTAAAATCAATACATTGGAACTAGATCATTTTTATAGGTTAACAGCGATAAAGCAGTATTCTTCACAGGTCATGGATCTCCCAAAGTTCCAACAGAGAAGAGTAGAGTACTCTTAGTTCCTTCTACTTATATAAACTTCACTCGTCAGCTCTTGAACTTCATTGTTGTTTGTTCTTGCAATTGCCATTGCTCTCTGGTATCCCAAATCACATGTTTCCAAGGCAAAACAAAGCTGCCCACCAGGTCTTCAGATGCTGCGAGTAAACCCTGCTAGAAAAGTGGCTATAGTCTTGAGTAGGACTAAGCACCATCTTCTACTCCAAGTTTCTATCAAGAAGGTCATATCACAACTCTTAACGAAGATGTTTGAAACGCTAGTTCCACATCTCAGTCTATAACGAGAACTATCGATTAAGCAATAAACTTTTAATGTGTCGAACAGAATGCCATAAACTTAATATTTAATGCAACAAAAAAAATTTCAATCTTCATTCATCAATTCCTATAACTAGGAAACTAATTGTTTCAATTCTACTGTGGAAATCAACCTAGTAATTGCCTCAGTCATGAAAAGCTCCACAATTCACAAAATCAAATTTCATATATTACTTCGAAATCAGCAAAAGCAACAGCGATTGACTCACCTCATCGACGTGGCGTTTACCGGGCACCCACGAGGCCTGAGAATCGTGAACTACATCATCAAAACCAGCATCAGTTCCAACTTCCTGTATCTCGTCCTCATCAATCCTCGAATTGCTCGTCTCGCTACTCGTCCCTCTCTCTCCAGCGTAACCACTACTACTCGGGCTGGACGGCCCATCCACCTCCGAATTCTTCCTCCCCCACACCTCTTCATCACCGCCATTCCGCTCGTTCTCGTTCATTGATCCATTACCGTTTGATTCCGTCAATGTTACGGACGCCAATGACAGCTCGTTGTCAATTGGTTTAGGGTTAGGGTCAGGGGTAAGTTCGTCGTCGGAGGATGATGATGCAGAGCTGGACATTGAACTGGATTGGAATTTCGAACTGGGCCTTTTGCGAATGAAATTTTGGATTTGGATTTTTATCGAATGTTCTAAAGAGGAGTAAGGTTGGTGGAAGTCAGTTTAGGAAGCTATTGCGTAGTGCCTACCAGTCGTCGCTTCGTTGTTTCGTTTCTCTCTCTGTAAAATTGGTCTCGTTACGAGAGACGACGAGGCTCTGACCAGTAGGTGGTGCAGCACAGCCATTCGTTCCGGGTCGTTCTTCACTTTGGATCTGGACTTTTAGCCCATTTATGTTGGGCAATAGCCATTCTTTTTTCTTCTAATATGTTTCGATAGACTTTGGGCTTTTCTTCTGCCACCGATTTCTACTAGACTATTCTACATGGTGGGCCTTTACACCGCCCGTATTATTGTTCAAGCCCACATAATTTTTAAAAAATATTTTTCATTTAAAAAAATTCATAAATTTATTTCAAAAACACCTCTCTAACTATGTGATCGGAGAAAGAATTTTACTACAACTAAATCTTTCTCATAGCAGCTATATGCATTGTCCAACGAAGAGACACCAAATTTGTGTCGGATATACTCATTTTTTAGTTTGACATAGAAGCATAAAAGGGGGAGGGGGTTCCTCGACTTTCGATCTAATTTTAGGTTCCGACTCAATGGATCAGAACAACTGAAAAATATTCAAGTATCTAATGTAAAAATTTGAAGTGATTCACAAAAAGATCTATCCATGACCAGTTATCTCACTAATCATAAGAGTCTATAAACTTGAAGTGGGTACAACGTTTGATGCAATGCACCTCCTTCTAAGGAGTTAACTTAGGATTTTGTGGACAGAAACTTATAAATGCGTACCAACGGTTAGCAATAACCCTCCATTGTCAAATTTCTCAATGCTCTCCGGACCATACATGTCGTTTTACAGGAAAAAAGCACTTCAAGACGAATGGCTTCTAGGTTGGCGAAAAGCCATGTGATTTTGATGACTATCTTTTTATCTAAGAACAGATATGCACAAAACCATTCTACTTTTGCCAAAAGAGGATAAACATAATAAGTTGTACGTCTTGCCCAACTACTTATGCCTTTCATGATCATGCAAGTTTATCCATTTTGTACTATTCCCTTTTTTCTGACCTTAGTTTGTCTTGCTTGGAATGTCTTTTTGGCTCTTACGGGCCTGATTGCATGTGTAACATCTTTATATTATTTCAATGCAAGTTCACTTCATCACGGAAATGCTGCAATCTTGCGTCTTATAGCAGAATTTCATAATAAGTCAGTTTTCTTCTATCTCATGGCTCTCAAAATGAAATTTTATGGTTTATCTCAAAGTTTCCTTCATTTTGCTTTTCATAAATTGCTTTCGGAGTAGTCAACCTAACTATTATCTCCGTTAACTTTTCAATCCTCTTAACTTTAAGATGGGATATGTGAAGTTTCATCGATTTAAGTTATCAAGATTATAGGATGATTTATACAACCAAGTTTGGAGGGGTATTTGAAAATTTATTTATTTGTATTGTTTATTCAATTGATAAATTGATAATTAACTTATCCATAAGACATAGTAAGTTGACAAACGAGATTATTTACTCGTCAAATTCTATATGAGTCAACGAAATTATTTATTCGTTAGTTATGAGACACTAATAAGTATAATAGGTGCTGGTTAGCACTAGTAGACTTGTTAAAAGCATGCATTAATAATTTTCAGCTCATTTAAAAGAATATTTTTATTTTTTAAAATTGAGTTTAGTTAGATAATGAAAGAAAATATTAAATATCCTAAAACCTTTTTTTAATTTCAGAAGATTATACGAAGCCAGGAGGAAAAAAGGCCAGGCCCACCGCGTATACTTGAAATCTGGGACAGGCTCACAACTTCTATTATCTTAATTGGGCCCAGCCTGCTCTCACACGTCACGGGTCAGAGTCATTAAATTCACCTCTGCTTCGCCAAAAGTCCATGTGATCAACGGTGACAGCATCGTGTCGACACTATTACTCACTCACGCTCGCAGTTACTTATTCCCATGTCGCCATAAAAGTTCGAAAACGACAGGCAATCGTAATCAAAACGCCACAGCCTGGTAGATGATAAAATAGTCAACTAACCGTCACTATCTCTGGTCCCACCGAAAGATAAATCTAACGGTGCAAAACATGGAACATTCCAATCTCCACAAAAGAAACGGCTCCCACGCGTTTAACTTTTTAACTTTTTCCATCTCGGACCGGCGTCACACCTATTTATTTTGTAACCTGGAACGCCTCTCGCCTCTCAAATCAAATGGTCACAAATTTGTCCTTACATATTTGTTCCATAAATAATTAATGTGAATTGGGAGTTTATTTATTTATTTAATTATTGCATGGATGTAAAATGTTTATTTGTCATTTTCTTTTAAAAGTTAAATCTGATATGACCACTTTACCTAGTTAAGTAAACGATCCAATGGAATTGTTAGTTTATTGTTATTGGTGGTTCATGATTAATTATTGGATAATTAAATTAATAATGTAATTAATTAACTTTACCCAGTTAAGTTGATTAATATGAGATTTTTACATTGCCTTCCAGCTAGCTGCATTACTACAGCATTGTTGTGCAGTTCACATGCAGGCTGCCTATGATCGAGTTTATATATACCAACTAGACTGATAAATTTAGGATAATTAAATCAGATCTTATCCAGATTCAATAAAACTATATCCATAGAAAATCTATTTCTTACCAGATCCGAGGTTTAGAGTGTTATCCAAATGTTGGATTTACATTTAAAAAGAGTTTTAGTATTTATTAATCTGACATGGAAAACTTCAAAACTGGATAATAAAAAAGCTTGGGTCGGAGAACCTTCCTACCAAGTTCCATTTAGCCTTATCCAGTCGTTCAAAGCACACAGAGCCACGATTTCTCGGAAGCTTGAACAGACTGTTACGGATATGTTCAAAAACAAAAACGAAGAAAATGCTTCCAACCTCAAAACCGTTTTTAGTTATTATAGAAGTTCTGAAAATGAATTTAACTCAACTAAATGTGGATTATGTATTGTCAAAGTGAAGGGGGGACCCAAAAAACATAAAGGAGAAACAGAAAGAGGTAAATAACAGATACAAATGAACCCAGAAGAGACGGAGAAGGGAGAAGCAAAGATTGTGTGAAAAGCGCTCATGGAAAAGCCAAAAGAAAGGGGTAGATTTGACATATTGGACTATGTGAATCATTCAAGTGTCATTATCATTAGCTATCACTGATTGTAGCCCCAGCTTTTCTTACCAACCCCACTCACATCAAACCCCAGCCCCACCAATTATTAACTCGAACAGCCTCCGTTTCCATTTCAATCCCCAAATTGCCCCCAATTCTACTTTCGAACATCCAACAAATTAATGATAATAATAATAATAATAATAAAAGAAGGGAGAAAATCGATATTTTTTCAATTAATTGACCTTGTCAATTGAGCAACAAAATTTTTAAAACAACAAAAATTCCCTCTAAAACGTCGGATACAATCTCCAAGTTGGAAGATTACACGCATAAAAATGATCCGTCAACCGAAAAAAAGAAAAAAGGAAAAATAAAAATAAAAATCATGTAATAAATTGATTTCACTATTAACTTCTCACTCAATGTTATTTTTCCATTTGTGATCTACTCTTTTTCCTTTTTTCAATCTTGGAACCCGGTTTTTTCCCAAATGGCATTTCTGACCCTGGTCAGATCGCCTCCTTTCAAAGTCCTACCAGCCCCTTCATGAACGGAAAACGAAACGATCCTCGTCCTCGCCATCTGTCTGGCCAAGAACTCATGTGGAGGGACCCTAACGCTTCCTTCGCCGTACACCTCGTCGTCGTCGCTGTCCGCCCTCCGATTGTCTCTGTACTCGTCCTTCAATATCTTCGACCAGTCGGGTATGTTGACCGGCAGCGACGTGGGGGTTCCGCCGTTAGTATCTGAGCGCTTGGTTGTTTTTTTATTCATCCGGGAATTGGAGACCGTGGGCTTCCGGGGAAACTCCGGCGAGTGGTCGGAGTTGTTATAGAAGTCCGACTCGTCGAGTTCGAACGCCGATGACTCCTTTGTTGACCCTAGATGAGGTGACACGTCACTGGAGAGGAATCGGTAGCCGGGTCTTGTGTAGTAACTCTTGCTTGTCGCCATTCGAGTTCTCGTCTCTTCTCTTCTGTATTTTTTTATTTTTCGTTCTCCTAGTTTCTTCTCCTCTTCCCTCCCAAGTGACCAATGCGTTAATAGGTTGGCTTTTGAGTTTTGTCATAAAATTTCTGAGTTCCTTCTGCTTTTATAAAGATTAGTTTACAAAATGGATAAGGCTCGCTGTATCTTTTCTCTCTGTAAACTTGATTTCTCCGAAATTACTAATCCACCCTGCATTTTTAGTTTAAATGCCACGTCGGATTTCTATTCCACTTAGTCGATGCAATCTGATGCATCGCGCACACCGGGAAAAGTATCAAAATTTTAGCACTGAAAACGAAATCCAATTTTTTTTCCGTCCGATCAGGAGTCAAGCTGTCTAATAAACTATATAATTATCGACTTAAAATGTTTACTAGTTTGATTGTTTATTAATCTAAACACTTATTGAATGAGTCTTATGAGACAGTGAATTAATAAATGAGGTAAATACATAGACACCCCCAAGGTTTGGTCTAAGTAACAAACTCACCCCTGTTATTCATAAAGTAACATAAAGACCC
>JANKKB010030198.1:0-79206 GCA_026225775.1 Bursera palmeri
CAGAGTGTTGTGGAGACCATAGCCTCCTTAGGCTAATTGGCGCATCTTACATCCGGCTTAGAATCGGGGTCTCCATCACTAAGGCCCGGCCTGCTACTGTAGTAATTTCATATTTTTATAAATTAAAAATTAATTTAAAAATTATTAAATAGTGAAAAGTGATAGGCCTAGTAGGCCTGATCCAACTAGTGTAGGCCTTGGGCCAGGGCCAGGCCTTCAAATTTTTTACAAGGCCTGGCCTGGCACTATTTTGGCCTGTGGGTCAGGCTAGGCCTACCCAAAATAGGCTAGGCCCGACCTTTTACTATCACTACATATACCCATTAATCATGGCATTCCACGAAACCAAATTCCTATCCGGCATCCTATCAAAAATATCTCTAGCAATCTCAACTTTCCCCAATCTCAAAAACCCATCAACCAAACAAGTCCAAGAAAACAAATCCCTATCAGGCATTTCATCAAACAGCTTCATAGCAACCTCGACCTCTCCGCATTTTGCATACCCATCAATTAAAGTGTTCCAGAAAACCAAATCCTTGTCATCCATAACATCAAAAACTCTGCTAGCAGGATCAATCTCTCCGTATTTAGCATACATACTAATCAAACTACTCAAAATAAACTTGTCCAAGCCTAGCCCAAGCTTAAACACCAATCCATGAATTTGCTTACCTTCCTTAACAGCACCTAATCTAGCACAACTCTTGACTCACACAAGGCAAAGTAAACTTATCAGGCCAGAGAAGCCCATGAAGCATACGACAAAACAAAGCTATGGCTTCATGGGATTGGTGGTTAAAAATGTAACATTTGATGAGAAGATTGTAGAGAAATAAATTATGGTTCTCAATGTGATCAAATATGGAGCGAGCGTAAAGAAGGTTATTTATTTTGGGGTCTACATAAAGAGAGAGAAGGGAAGAAAAGACAGAAGGGTGATAAATAAGGTTGGTTTTGAGAGAAAAATCATGGAGTTGTAAGGTTTATTTGTGGGTTTTCGAAGTTTTGAGGAGACTCAAGTGAAGAGGAGATGGTAAATACTGCTGGAGTGAATGAATTGGAGCGTGCAGCGTCTGCATGGGGGATCATGAGTTGACAGGAAGTATGCAAGAGTAACAAATAAGAAGAAACTACTCAGTGGTTCCAATGGACATGTATGTTACATCAAGGGAAAATGTAAAATAAGAAAGTTTGGGGATTGTTTTGATTTTTAGCAAAGTCTAATTGGTTCTGAACTTCTAATTACCTAACTAGGCTTCATGGATCAAACTCCACGAATTGATACATCGATTGATAATTGTAGTAGTATTCAATAGTTCAACAAAGCATTAATAACTTATTTAGATTTCTAGTGATACTTTGACAGAGTTTAATAAAATGTTTAAGTTGTCAAGTTGGTTTATTGGACAATCAACACTTGATTAAGTAATCAATAGAAGTTCAAGTTTTACTAACTTCAAAATCATCCCAAGATGCGAATAATATTTTACATTTTTCCAAACATAATTTTGTTAAGTAAATTTAGAGAGAATATAGTATAATTGTCTTGTTCTCAACTTGAATTAACCCATTAAAAAGCTTAATTTCAGAAACTATCCCCACAAGGCCTAAATTTAATGTTTCTCATGGTCATTCTGAAGGGCTGACTTCTCTTGTAACTTAATCAAAAGAGATGATCAAAGCATTGTGTCATTAAAGCACATTATATCTCCAGGATGTGATTAAAATTGGAGGAAGCGTGGCGTGATCTGGACCAGACTTGGTTAAATGAAAGATAGCTTGGAACCACAACCACCAAGCAATCTAAATTCTAAAGGCATATAAAATGAATGAGAGAGATACAAAGCTAGTAATAAGCCACCCAACAAAGGTAAGAACTACTGCTGAGGGCATAGTTTTGCAAGCAGGTTGCCAAATTGCTCCACTTCCATTCCCCAAGCCAAAAGGAAAACACCCACCACCCTTTATTGTCAAAGTCTATGGAGCTTTGCTAAAAAAAAAAAAAATGCGCTTGTTTTTTGAAATCATTGGATATGGAGATGAAATCTGTTAAAAATCTCGAGCCTTCAAAACTGTTCAAATGACAGGTAACTGAATTATCTAAATAATCAATAAAATTATTAGTGAGATAAAATTGAATCTACCAAGAGACTTAAAAAAAAAAAAAGTTATCTGGGGGCTAATATTTGTTTAAAAATTAAAGAAACGAAGAGGGTGCGATGTATTCTACTCAAGTTAACCCTAAAATAGAACTTTAATAACCTTTTTAACACTATAACGGTGCCCATAACGAACCTTATTTGCCTATTTCCATTTCTCACCTTCTCCTACCCCTCTCACTTCGCATAGCTATGGTTCATCAATGAGCACGTTCACCGTCTCAAGGACTACTATCACCCCACCTCGCGACCCTCCACAACCCCTATCATTAGATTCATCAAAATTCTTGAAAACGCATCATCCACTTGCAGACAACACATGAACAAACATCTCTAAGCAATGTTAAAGCCCCTCCTCAGAAGCCCACCTTTATTTCACCTCCAAAAGCTTCGTTATCTCTTGAGGCCTATTTGCATTCTCTTTTTTTCATCAAAACCTGGCTTTTATTTAACCAAAGACAAATCCCCGTACTTGGTCGGAAAAATTTGCGAAATTTTGTCTAGTCTTCAATGGCAGAAGAACCCAGAACTTACTCACTTGATTCCCAAGCTCAGACCTTACCACGTCTCCAAAATCATCGACACCCACAAAAGTGCGGACGCAGTTTTGCAGTTTTTCTTCTGGGTCTCTAAGAGACCTTTTTACAAACATGATATGAGCTGTTTTGTTTCCATGTTGAATAGGCTTGTTCGTGATCAAAACTTCGCTCCGGCTGATCATGTGAGGCTTCTGATGATTAAATCTTGTAGAGATGAGGGGGAGCTTAAAAGGGTAATTGAGTTTTTGAATGAATTAAAGGGCAATGCTGGTTTTGGGTTTACTTTGTATAGCTTTAATACTCTCTTGATTCAATTGAGCAAGTTCCATATGGTTGGTTTATCACAAAATGTGTATAACCAGATGATGAATAGTGGGATTAGGCCTAGTTTATTGACATTTAATACTATAATCAATATATTGTGTAATAAGGGGAAGGTTAACGAGGCTGAGTTGATTTTTAGTAAGATATTTCAGTATGATATGTGCCCGGACGTGTTTACCTATACTTCATTGATTTTAGGGCATTGTAGGAATCGTAATTTGGATAAAGCATTTGAGGTATTTGATAGAATGCTGAAAGAAGGTTGCGATCCTAATTCAGGTACATACACAAATTTGATTAATGGGTTGTGCAATGAGGGGAGAATTGATGAGGGGCTTGACATGATTGAAGAAATGATTGAGAAAGGTATTTGGCCTACTGTCTATACTTACACTGTTCCAATTTCTACGTTGTGTGAGGTTGGGCGTGTGAATGAGGCAATTCAGCTTCTGGGGAGTATGAAAAAAAGACGATGTAATCCAAATGTGCAAACTTATACAGCATTAATTACTGGATTGGCTCAGGTTGGGAATCTTCAGGTGGCTGTTGGGTTGTACCACAGAATGGTGCATGATGGTTTAGTCCCTACTACAGTTACATACAATACATTGATAAATGAATTTTGTGAGGCTCAAAGATTTGGCAATGCTCTGAAGATCTTTTATTGGATGGAGGGACATGGTAAGTTGCTGAATACCAAAACATATAATGAAATCATAAAGGGATTGTGCTTGTTGGGCAATATGGAGAAGGCAATGGTTCTTTATGATAAAATGATTAAAGCTGGTCCTTCTCCTACTGTAATTACATATAACACTCTCATTGGTGGATACCTCAAAAGGGGGAATCTAAATAATGCTATGAGACTTCTTCACATAATGAAGGAGAGTGGATGTGAACCAGATGAATGGACTTATTCTGAACTAATTTCAGGGTTTTGCAAGGGTGGTAAGCTGGACTCAGCATCAGCCCTCTTCTATGAAATGTTGGAAAGGGGGTTAAGTCCAAATCAGGTAAATTATACTGCTCTCATTGATGGTTACTGTAAGGAGGGGAAGATTGACATTGCTTTTTCATTATTTGAGAGGATGGAGAAGAATGGTTGCTGTCCAAAAATTGAAACTTATAATGCCATTATAAATGGTTTGTCCAAAGATAACCAACTTTCTGAAGCAGAGAAATTATGTAATAAGATGGCAGAGAAAGGTCTACTGCCAAATGTCATTACCTATACATCTTTGATTGATGGGCTTTGTCGGAATGGTGGAACCAATCTTGCATTTAAGATTTTCCATGAAATGGAAAAGAGAGATTGCATTCCAAATCTATACACATATAGTTCTCTTATTTATGGCTTATGTCAAGAGGGTAAGCCTGATGATGCAGAGAAGTTACTTGGAGAAATGGAAGGTAAAGGATTGGCTCCTGATCAGGTTACGTTCACCTCATTAATTGATGGTTTTGTCATGCTTGGTCGACTTGATCATGCATTCTTTCTTCTTCAGCGGATGGTTGGCATGGGTTGCAAACCCAACTACCGAACTTATGGTGTGTTGTTGAAAGGGTTGCAAAAAGAATCCCAAATGCTCACTGAAAAGGTTGTGGCCCAAAATGATGCTGTTTACAGTTGCAGCTCATATGATAAAGTTACTAATCTTGAATTGATGTGTAATCTTTTATCTAGATTGTCTGATTATGGATGCGAACCTACAGTTGATGCATACAATACTTTAGTTGCTGGCCTGTGTAGAGAAGGCAAATCTTATGAGGCAGATCAGTTGGTGGAAATTATGAAGGAGAAAGGCTTGTCTCCTGACAAAGAGATCTATTACTCACTACTAGTTGCTCATTGTAGAAATTTAGAAGTAGATCCTGCTTTGCAAATTTTTAACTCAATGGCAATTAGTGGTATGGAGCCTCGCTTATCAATTTACGCAGCACTTATCTGTGCACTCTGCAGGACAGGTCACGTAGAAGAAGCTCAGAATATTTTTGAGAGCATGCTTGATAAACAATTCAACGCTAATGAGATTGTATGGATAGTTTTGGTTGATGGGTTAATGAAGGAAGGGCTACCAGATCTTTGTCTGAAGTTTCTGCACATATTGGAATCTGGAAATTATAGTATCAATTTACAGACATATGTAGTCTTGGCCCATGAACTATCCAAAGTTGATAAATCAATTGAAACTGGTCATCTTGGGAAGCAGGTTGAGTAGAGTTCCCTTCATCATCACCAGGACACAAAACGTGGTGGTGTTGTCTTTGAAGAAAGAAGGTGTATCTGTAAAGTATGCCTTAGTAATACTCTGACCACGATGTCAACTTTTCTGCTGCAACAGCAATGTGCATATGAATTTTGGGGCTGTCGTTATCTTGTGGCTCTACCATGCAATAAATGGTATGTTGATGGTTCTCCTTTTTTTTTTTTTTATTAAATCTGCTTAACCATCTGATGGCTATTTTTGTTCCATTATTGCTTCAGAAAAAGCTATTATTGTGTTTACTAAATCTGATGTTGGAGTTACATAAAGATGTCAGAATGGAGAAGCTTGGGACATACTATTCGAAGCTGAAAATATTCAGGTAAAAGAATTGCAAAGCTTGGTGATGTATTTTTTTTTGGGTAAATATGAGCATATAATTGCATGAAGCTTAACTTTTTGTTTGAAAATTATGTTTTTTGTATTAAAGTGTTGCTATTTGGTACCGTGTGGATAAATATTTTGTGAAATTTGTTTTCATTAGTGTCATAGTGTATATCAATCATGAGTTGTTTGGCATCATACTCTTAAAATTCTTAGGAGCTCAAATAAAGTTTTGGAACTGTGATTGTTCTTGTACTAATACTATGCTAATGCTTTTGGGCGATAAACACAGCTCATTTTATTTTGTATAAGAAAAGTGTTCTATTTGTGTCAATTTGATGATTTTAAAGATAATTGCAATGGTTTATTTAGGAAGGAACTATACTATAGAAAATATGAAAATGAACAAAGAGAATAGCAAGAGTAATTCCTTTATGCAAAAGAAGCATTTTATCGTATTCTAGAAATATCCTGATTGATTATGAAAGTTTCTGAATAAATTGAATACTTATTGCAGCATTAATTAATTTTAGGGATATATAAACCATGGTAAGGCACTAAATAAAACGGAGCATCATACAGAGACTCTATGAATGAATTGAATGTTGTTTCCAAAAACTTGGTATTCAGGAAATCTACGAATTGGAGAACATATGTTCATTATTTAAGGTATGTGGAAAAATTTAATGATATCAGATAATGAGAAATGATTTTACATATGTCGTTAGAGTTATTGAACCTGAAATTAAGAGGTTTGAAATATAGGAATTTCCTATAAGAATCATGCATGAAAAGCATGTTCTACACATTGGCAATTATTTTTTCCCTTTCTACTAGAGTTATACTTTTAGACACTAGAATTTAGAACCATAGAATAAGGCAAGGGAACCATGCTCGAGGGGCAGGAGTTGAGAATCACTCATTTGAGGTTTAAAGGATCTAGTTGGTGTTCCAATTTTATTGAAGGAATAATAAGTGATAACAATTTAATTTAAATGGAAGAAAACGAAATTCATATTGTAGCACACTACATCTGAATTTTGATTTCTTTAATTTGGTAATATTCTAAGTTAGTACTTTAGGGATATTAAGTTATAATTTAAAATTGTGTGAATGCTTGGTACAACTTCCACTGTTCATAGCGCTATGATACAAAGGTGCTAACTTTGGTTAACAATTTTATCTCCTTTCTCTTTACTATAACCACCACCACACTACTTTCCTTCCTACATTGTCATGATCAGTGTCACAATAACTTTTACCATTTCTCTGATGTCACCTTGTCCACTAAATTACCAGATGATCTGCCCTTTACCACTATTGTCCCCTTTCCACCGCCACCGCCACCACCATTTCATCATTATTTTTCACCGCTTCATACTGGCACCTCCCTACTACCATGGCCACTATCTTTGCCCCAAGACAAGCCTAGCATTACGACTGCTGATATGACTGGTTGCTACTGCTCCCACTAAGCTACTTTTTTTTGTAGAACCTCCATTTACTACTACAACAGAGGTGGATCATCGCCCTTGAATCTTTGGTGAAGATAACATAGAAGTATAAGAAAGAACAATTTTACTTTTACAAAAATTACTATAGTCCCTAGCCTTCGGAAATTTGTCAATTTAAATGCACCAGGGAGGGGTATTTGTCCATGGAGAGACTGGTTCATACTTAGAAAAAAAAAAAAAAAAAAGAGCACCAAAATTCATATTTTAAAAAAATTGTAAATCTNTGGTTCATACTTATAAAAAAAAAAAAAAAAAAGAGCACCAAAATTCATATTTTAAAAAAATTGTAAATCTTATAGAGAAGAGGATTTAAACATGCTTGATTATTTATTTATTTATTTATTTTTTGCAGGATTTAATGTCATAACTATGATGTCGCGGAGGGATATCTCTCATTTGTTCCTAGTCAGTTATAGAAGGATATGAAGGTACACGCCATATGACACCAAATAAATTATTTTTAATTGTATACCGTATAAAATTTTGTTGTCATTCTTTCTTCTTTTATTTTTTTCAACAACAAATAATAAATGAAATTTTTTATATAAAACTTCCCTTACCATTAATGGTGGATTGGTTCTGAATATTGCATTCATAACGATTTGTTAATTTCTAACAAAAAGTTATATTCTGGTTTAGTATTTGATAGTTTGGGTCAAGCCATTGCTTTATCTTTTGCATCATGTGCATTGGTAGCTCCATGGCAAACAACTCATGCTATTTCACCGTATTAGATCTTTGTAAAAAAAAAAAAAAAAAAAATTAATTAAGTGAAATACGATTGTAGTTAAAAGGGGATGAATCACATGCCATTCTCCGAAGGCTGCAAAAATATAGAGTTTGCAAAACAACAAAACAATTGATATAGTAAATTTGGACGTATTATTACTTCTTAACAACTGATCCTCTGTTAGCCTTGCCATGAGAGAAATCTAAAGAAGTAATATTATACCATAAACAAATAAGATTTTCACCGGTAGATTAGAGCTTTTCGCATTAGATGCAAGAGCTGATGCTGATAGAACAAAACCAAGCGCTGAGCCACTGAGCAAATAGCGGTGACTTGCCCACGGGCCAAAAGCAACAGTTGGCGGGGGTTAGATTAAACTGGGTCATGGTGTTTGGTATTCGCTGTGGAGGACCAAGTCACAACATCTGCAGCACTACAACCAAGCACAGCAATGCGAGAGACTACCTTGGCGTGTTCTGATTTTAGTACTTTATCTGAAGCAGGATTTTGGGTTTTCTCGGACAAGTGCATTAGACCTGGCACTACCAGGTGTATGCTTATCAATGTCTGCTGCGCAATAAAATAAACAGATTCATAATATCAGTATAATAATCCAAAAATTGAAGGTACTGGCATCAAACTTGCCTAATGTATGACTAAAAAAATGTAACAACTAACAGTTGCCCTAACTTTCCTTTTATTATAACATAATGTATCTAGAAAGTGCTATTACTTGGCCTATTATATTCGTTGTTATCACTATCAATGTTACACTTGAAGTGCTTCTAGTGTTTTAAAATAAACGTTTATCTTACAAACACACCTTATAAACATGTGAAATAAGGTATGGTAGCTTCCGATTCGTAATTGTAAAATATCAGAAATTGATGGATCAGAGCGTCACCGGACCCATTAGGTTGAGGGCAGAGTGAAAAGACTACACAATTACAGGGCAAAAGAGGTCACATTTTGGTGGGTTTCCTTTCTCTTTCTTCTATAAGAAGTTGGTCTACTACTCAGAAATCATAAAACTCCAAAAAAATTCCTTCTGATCCTTGTCTATTTCCCAGCACCCACCTCCCTAAACTCCACTGAAATGAAAAGAATCGAACAACTGAGTTGAAACCAGATATAAGAAATAATATCCTCTTCAAACTCACCATAAAAAATGTATCATAGTTCCACGAAACCGACATTGCATTACCTAATCATTTTATTCTCTTCACAGCATTCTTCCAAATGCTACTCTCCATCATCAATTGGATTTTTGCTTCCAGCCTTTTCCTCCCTTAAAAAGTGCTTTTGCCTACACATCCACCAACCCAACCCTCTCTACTCTAGCTTTCAAACTCTTCCTCTTGGATAATCCTGCACAGTAGCCGATTCTCAATTATATTACATCACCCTGAATCAATAACAATGCTTAAAATATTTGCTTAAATTAATCCCCTACAGTTAAAAACTACCTACTATAAATGCATTCATGTAGCGCTTCAAAACCAACCAACAACACCTCAAAACCTATCAAATATTAGGCTCTTGATCCCTCATAAATGGGTCGGCAGAGTGGTGATTCCACCATGGTCAGCACCTCCATCGCCCTTTTGCAAGAAAGATTTAGACAGCTTGAAAGAATAAGGGAAAAGAGAGAGGAGAAAGAGCTGCTAAAACTGTTTGCTGAGTCCGATCGGGCAGCTCCATCCATTGGTCATGAG
Organism: Bursera palmeri; assembly: GCA_026225775.1. NCBI lineage: Eukaryota > Viridiplantae > Streptophyta > Magnoliopsida > Sapindales > Burseraceae > Bursera > Bursera palmeri. The sequence continues at coordinate 9,573 of JANKKB010030198.1, forward strand.
GCTAACAGTAACAGGTTGTCTCTCCAGCCCCCTCACAGACCATCTGTTCAAGACTCGTCACTCTCTCTAGGACTAAACTCTCAGGGCAGGCATGCTGATTTTCAAGCACAGACAATCGCAACTTCCACAAACTTATGGTCTAGCAGTGCAACCAGCGCAAGTACATCAAGAAATTTTGACAATTCTGATGTGGATACATCTCTTCATCTGTAGAAATATCTTAATTCTCTTCATTATAGATTCTCCATGTCATCTTCTTCTTCCTTTTTTTTTTTCTTTTTTGGCTGTAAGAATGAATGAGTGGGTGATATAACTAATGTTTATTAATGTATTAATCATGTTCATGTTCAGTAATTACATGTGCATGACCATTTCTGATTTCTGATTATACTTGTTCAACACCTTATTTGATCACTTCCATCACCCTTCATGTATTATTGGGGTCAAAGCGTTACGTATGACCATTTCTATGCAATGATCATCGATCAGTACCTGACTATCAACTTTCTAGCATGCCATATTCCTCTCCTGATATATCCAATATACAGCTATAAGATTGCATTTGTTTCTTTTAAAGTTGAGGTGCCATTTGAAGAAACATATCCAAAAACATAAAACTGCTTACTCTTTTCTTTTTCAAGACCCAATAAACCAACCAAGATTACTACAAGTTTATCCGGGAAAGTTGTGTAGCATGTGCTAGTCAGAAGCATAGAAGGAAGACTGTGAAATGATTTACAGTCAGGAATTACCAAAAAGGGATAAAGGAATGGATATTTTCTTTCAAGGAGATGTTTATGTTTGATATTGAAAGGCAGATTTTTCGGTTGCAGCCATTGTACAACAATACAGGGCCCGTGGAAGATAGATCCTATTAAAGGAATGTTGTTGCCACATATTGTATCAGCTTGTTTGTAGTATAGTGTGGTTGCCGGTGGGTTGGTTTTGAGTTGTAAGTTTGTGGTGTGTTGTTTCTCTGATAGTGTGCTGCTTCTCGGATACTAGTGGTGTACAATGTTGCTTTTGCTTGGCCGCTTGCTTTGGTTTGTTGTGTTGGGTTTATCACACATTCTTTTTGGTCGTATAAAATTTTTCATTATTGCCCAAATCATGTGCAGGCAATTGATACTCCAGTTTGGATATATCCAACCAGTATTGCTTTGGCATAAAGCATAGTTTCCAACATGAATTTGCTTGGATATATATGGGGACAATTTTCATTCATGTCATTTGTATGATTCAACGCTACATTTTTGGCATCAGGGACCTCTGGAAATTTGCTAAATCATTTTCATTCATGCTGAAGTGATTTTAAAACAATCATCCTTACTTACTGCTTTGAATTATATGTATGGAAATTGATAATGAGTCAAACGAGAGGCTTGGTCATAAGTTAAAAGACAAATAGAAGGTCTTTATGTTCACTAGATATAAGTGCACTTATAACAGATGTCGGTTTTTCACTATTTGATTTTCGATTATCAATCTCTTGAATTATATTTCTTTATTTACAAAATTAAGAGTAAATTTTTCATTTTTAATATTAATTTTTGTTTTAAAAAAATCTTGAAAAACATTTTTAAATGCTTCCTCCATTCGTTCATGAACTGACGTGGCAAAAAATGATTGGCAAAGATATTCATTGACTTGGCCGACGTCAAACTACAAAATACGATCCGACGTACCAAATCATCTCCTTCCCGGTATCCATGAAATTACCAAACACCCCAACATTTTATCTCTTATTTCGCAAGATATGAAAAACAGCGCCATCATCTCCAGAAACTTCCGTAAACCCAATCAAAACCCTACTGAAACCTCCTTTATAAACGCTTCACCCACTCGACTCAGGACTGAACTCACTCACTCGCTGGCAGGCACGGAAAATTCTCGACATAGAAAGCTTTTTGATCATGCACAGGCTCACCAGGCGCTCCGCTTCAACTATCCTCCGCCACGGCGGTGCACGTTACCTCCGAAATGCAGCTGCCGCGCCTATCTCGTGCACCACTCACTCAGGCGCTTCGGTATTCTCTCATTTTGAAACCTTATTGCTTTTGTTCAACTTCTTTTTCTGTGTTTTAAGCGACGTAGTTTATGAATTGAGATTTTTGTGAGGAACTGCGAAGTGCGGCGTTTTGATGATTCTGTTTATTGTATTTGAAAGATTCAGTTGTGAATTTTCTTTCAACGTTGTTTTTGAGGTATTAAATGTTAAATTTTATTTACCTCCCTTAAGCTTTGTTTTAATTATAAGTCCCTCCTTATCTCATCGATTCCTGAAGAGACTTTAACATTTCTCACAACTTAAGGGGAACTATGTTTAGGTTAAACCTAGAAGGTTAGTAAAATATTTCAATTTGTTAGTGCTATAGTAGCTTTTTAAAAAAATAATAATAATAAAAAAAACTTAAAGCTTACGGTTTTTCGAGTTTAATTTGGACTAATAAAGCTTTTAGGATTATATAATTGCTTGTAGGTAACATTTTTATTTGAAGGTATATATTTCGGGGATTGATTTGAAATCGAGTTTATGGTTTGTCTAATAGCTTATGGTTTAATTTCCTAAAATCTTATCCTTTTATACTGGTGTGACATACTACGTATATTTTTCATTTGACCGTGAGCAGGTGCCAGAGAGCGATACCAAATCCAGATGGTATTCAGTGGTACCCACTGGGAGGTGCAACACTATCTGTTTTTCAAATGAATTAAACTTGAACAAAAATGGCTTGTTTTTGGGCAACCGATATGAATCAACGGCTGCAGCATCTGATGCATCGGCCCCATCTCCACCCCAATCTGAGAAATATGAGTATCAAGCTGAGGTATATGGCTTATACTGTGAGGTTAATTGGGTTTTAATTTGAATGGTTGATGGGTTTAAATTTTGCTAATGTATAATATTTGGTGGCAGGTTAGTCGACTCATGGACCTCATTGTTAACAGCTTGTACAGCAACAAAGAGGTGTTCCTGCGTGAGCTTATTAGGTTTGTTTCTGATTTTTTTTTTTAATTAAAGAAAAACAAGATATGTAATGCATGCTTTTACACTATTTTTATTGATTTTTTTTGGGTTTGTATCCAAGATTGCATTTTTCTTTATGTGATCTTGATTTATAAATATCTTTATCTGGGACTTGATTTTTAGTGGTCCTGGATGAAATTGAGGTGGTAATTTTGAATGTCAGACTCTCAATTTTTATCTTTTTAAATTTTTTTTGCTTGGGAATCTTGATATTTAAGTAATCCAACAGTAACTTGCAATTTTCTAGATACATGCAACTTATCTGTAACTTCATAACCAGCATTTGTAACCATCTTTAGTTTGGGTCATCTGGTGTTTTGACTATTCCTTATTTATAATTTCCCTGTGCCTCCACATTATTTGACATTGAGCATCTACCAGAAAGAGATTTTTTTTTGGGGTTATAATTAGATGTTACCCGTATTCCCTCTATCTGAATTATATAAACTTATTAATCTCTCCACAGCAATGCAAGTGATGCTTTGGACAAGTTGCGGTTTCTCGGTGTTACTGAGCCAGAGCTTTTGAAGGATGCAGTTGATCTAGATATTCGCATCCAAACTGATAAAGATAATGGCATTATAACTATAACGTAAGTGTTATAGTTTTCAATAACTAAATTTATTAGTGATATTTCCTTGCATTTCTGGTAAAGCTAAAGCAACCTTTTGCTTGCCACAGTGACAGTGGCATTGGGATGACTCGGCAAGAGCTTGTTGACTGTCTTGGGACTATTGCACAAAGTGGAACTGCAAAGTTCCTGAAAGCGATGAAGGTCTAATAATCAAACTTGCAGTTAAAGTGCTTTTATTAATGAATTGATAGATTCTGAAAAGTCGAATTGTTCACAGGATAGCAAAGATGCTGGTGGGGACAACAATTTGATTGGTCAATTTGGTGTGGGTTTTTACTCTGCATTCTTGGTTGCTGATCGGGTATGATTCTGCCCTAAAAATTTAAACTTTATGTTTATTTTAGCTAGTGAGTTTAGAAGTCCTTGTGTCACATGATCATTATGTTTCTTTTGATATTTGAAGGTTGTCGTCTCGTCAAAGAGCCCAAAATCTGATAAACAGTATGTTTGGGAAGGGGAGGCCAATGCTAGCTCCTATACGGTTCGAGAGGAGACAGACCCAGAGAAGATCATTCCTAGAGGAACACGCCTGACATTACATCTCAAGGTCAGTAAACAGTTTGTCTGTCTTGAGTGGCTTGTTTCCATCTTTATCTTTATAAACGGCATTGGAAAGCTTACTATTTTTTTTTTTTTTTATATATTTTCTGCCAATTTTCAGAATGATGACAAAGGTTTTGCACATCCAGAGCGGATACAAAAGCTTGTGAAAAACTACTCACAATTCGTTTCATTCCCAATATATACCTGGCAGGAAAAGGGATACACTAAAGAGGTATGATTACACTGTTCTCTCTCTCTCTCTCTGACTGTGTGTGCGTGGATTTGAATTAATCAACTAATCTTTGGCATATTGACTGATGTCTGTTTCATATTTTGCTCTGTACAGGTTGAGGTTGATGAGGATCCAGCTGAAGCCAATAAGGATAAACAAGATGAGACCACTGAGGTAAGCATTTTTATATAGTTACTTAATTTTGATCATCTCATCAGCATAGAACTATAAACTTTGGTAAAGGAACTTGTGTATGATGAGTTATGACTTTTCCTAACAGAAGAAGAAGAAAACCAAGACAGTTGTTGAGAAATACTGGGACTGGGAGCTCACTAATGAGACTCAACCAATATGGGTAAGTTTTAGGATTTCTATATTTTGGATGTGTAGTATTATTTTGTGATGCCATTGATTGAAAACATTTCTGAGATCTTTTCTTCATGTACAGCTTCGCAACCCTAAGGAGGTCTCCACTGAAGACTACAATGAGTTTTACAAGAAAACCTTTAATGAATATTTGGATCCATTAGCATCATCACACTTCACAACAGAGGTAATAAAATAGGTTAAACATATATTTTTAATTACTTCAATGAACTTTGCATGTTTTAGTTTCCATAATTGTAAGTAATTTCTGTAGTCTTTTGATATCTGCTTCTAAACTTGAGTGACCACTGTTAGTTCTGAATCACCAGTGGTCCACCAGTTCTGTGGTATAAAAAGTGGATAACACTTGTCAGTTATCTTAATTTAAGAGGCTAAGGAAACCTATAACTTCTTATATCAGTATATAAAACTAGTACTCTTACATTATGGTCTCCTACTATATTGCTTCTATATCTGATGAAGGTTGATTATGTAGGGTGAGGTGGAGTTCAGGTCGATTCTTTATGTACCAGCTGTCGCTCCTATGGGAAAGGATGACATTGTCAATCCCAAGACAAAGAATATCAGGCTTTATGTAAAAAGGGTGTTTATTTCAGATGATTTTGATGGAGAACTGGTAAGAAGTTTGGCTTCAAATATGTTTAATACTGCAGGGAGGTGAATGCATGAAATTTGATTGTAATCTTACTTGTTCTCGTTTCACTTGCTCTTTGTAGTTCCCTCGATATCTTAGCTTTGTCAAAGGTGTGGTGGATTCAAATGACCTTCCTCTCAATGTTTCACGGGAGATTCTTCAGGAGAGTCGAATTGTATGTACAATTGGCTTTTTTCCCCTCAATAAACCTTGAGAAAGAAGAGGATAAATTGATTATTTCTGTCATTCTAATTTTATTTTTTTACTGTCCTTGAAGGTACGTATTATGAGGAAACGGCTGGTCCGGAAGGCCTTTGATATGATTCTGGGAATATCCATGAGTGAGAATAGAGAGGTATATTTCTGATATTACTTTCAGAACAAATAATATCTCATTCCACTGCTGAGGCTTAGCGTTCATCTTACATAACGCACTATTGAATGGAGGATGATATTTTTCTTATATTGTTTTGTAATCTCAACATTGCTTTTCTTGCAGGATTATGAGAAATTCTGGGAGAACTTTGGCAAACACTTGAAATTGGGTTGCTTAGAAGACCGTGAAAATCATAAGCGTATTGCTCCATTGCTTCGATTTTTCTCATCCCAGAGTGAGGATGTGATGATTAGCTTGGATGAATATGTTGAAAATATGAAACCTGAACAGAAAGATATCTATTACATTGCTGCTGACAGCGTCAGCAGTGCTAGGAACACACCTTTCCTTGAGAGACTTATGGAGAAGGATCTTGAAGTATGCACTTGTCTTTGAGAAATTGAGGTCTTATTATATTTTATTTTTTGTACCATGTTTTGAACAATTTCTTTTCGGTGCCAATTGCCTTAGGTTTTGTATTTGGTTGATCCAATCGACGAGGTTGCCATCCAGAACCTGAAATCCTATAAGGAGAAGAATTTTGTTGACATTAGCAAGGAAGACTTGGATTTAGGTTAGTGTATTTAAACATTTTCGATCTTGAACTATTTTACTTCTAGTAATGGGGTATGTCTTAAGGTAACAACCGACATTTTTGGTCTATCAATTGTTTCGTGAAGAAATTTTTCTAGCTTGGTTACTGTTTGCCCACTCTGCTATGTGACATGTCGCCTGGTGTCAGGTTTAGAAAGTTGGTTCTTATCTGAAAACTTTAAATCTTATTACATGTAATTGGGCTATGACCTCGTGGGATGAAATGAGGAAGATTTTTTTCTTCTTTTATCCTTTTAACATTTAATATGGCCTTGTAATGCTTCTGTTTTAATTCGGTAGGTGATAAGAATGAGGAAAAAGAGAAGATGATGAAGGACGAGTTTGGCCAAACTTGTGACTGGATTAAGAAGCGATTGGGTGACAAAGTTGCCAATGTTCAAATCTCAAATCGTCTGAGCTCATCACCCTGTGTTCTGGTATCTGGAAAGTTTGGTTGGTCGGCTAACATGGAGAGGTAAAGTGCCTTTACTAATCTATCCGGGTAAAATGATTGAGGCATTTTTTTTTTTCTAAACATGCTTAATTTGAAATTCATATTCGTGTAGGTTAATGAAGGCACAAACAGTTGGTGATACTTCTAGCCTAGAGTTCATGAGGGGGAGAAGGGTGTTTGAGATTAATCCTGAACACCCTATTATTCAGAACTTGAATGTATGGTGAACAAGAAAAAATCTATTCGACACTTGTTTTCTTGTATTTGAAATCTAATGATGCTTAATGTGATTCCACTTATATTTTTACATTTGACTTGCAGGCTGCATGCAGAAGTAACCCAGATGACAATGATGCCCTGAGAGCTATAGATCTATTATATGACGCAGCTCTAGTTTCTAGTGGGTTTACTGTGAGTACCCGTGCTATAAATATATTCTTCGCGTTTTTACTGCTGCCAAGAAAATTTTTGCCATCTATTTAGATTCTGCTTAAGCATATAGAAATATCTTCGTAATGCTCTTGGACTCTTAGTCAGTCTAAGGTTCACGGATGAAGTGAGATCTTGAAATTGTCTTTTTGTGTTTCCCTGAACAAAAGAGTTGAGTCATTGTTGCCATCTTAATAACTTAGTCTTTTACTAGTAAAGTTATCTCATGATCTTCTATAACTAAAACTCTGATTCATGCAGCCTGAGAATCCAGCACAGCTTGGTGGAAAGATATACGAGATGTTGGGCATGGCTCTTTCAGGCAAATGGTCACTGCCAACTCCTGAGGTCCAGCATCCTCCAGCCCAACCACAGACCCCAGAAACATTAGAAGCTGAGGTGGTTGAGCCAGTTGAAGTTGGTGGTCAGAAATGAGGAGCACAACTTTTTTTTTTTTTCTTTTTTTTTCCCCCCTTGTCAACGTTACTATACGCATAACATATTCGAGTAAAGAAAGTGCACTAGGGCTTAGTTGAGAAATTCATTATGTAGGTGTGTAAGGATGGTTTTGCAGCCATAACACTTCATTCTGCTTGGCATTATAAAGAAATGTCCCGTCTTTTCTAGTTGCCATTTCATAAGTCTTGGAAAAATGGCCTAACACAAAAGAACGACGAACACTCAGTAATCTTAATTTATTTTATTAATTAAAGTATCTTTTAGCTTGAGATATTATATTGTGTTAAGTGGTATGATGGCTAAGCTTAGTGTTAGTTTTCAGCTTCAGCAGAATCTTAATTTATTTTATTAATTAATTAGAATTTAATTTTAATAGATAAAAATATCTTTTTAGATTTGAGCGATGTCATGCTTGATTAATTGTGTTTGATAACATGAAATGTTATATTCATCACTTGAGGCGTTAATTGTAACAAAAAACATATCTAAAATTTAAAAATTTTATTAAAACTCATAAATGTTCACTTTCAAACGTAGCTATTTTTTTTTTTTATAATATTCAATCTTCTATTTCTTCTTGTTTTTGTTATGTCTTCATAATGTTTGTTTCACTTTCGGGAATCTCGAGTGAAATTTATGAGGTGTTATGAAGTAATTAGCAAGAATCACACCTCAAAGTAAACTGAAATTAGAAAGAAGCAAGATAATTTCCACCATCAGCTTTAGTCTTTTGTGACGCGTTTTGGCACAAATAGACAGAGGAGGGGCCCCGTTTGACTGGCCCCGAACAAATACAATAAAGTTATGACAGGTCACCACGCCAGAGAACATAGACGTGGTAAACCGGTCAACCCTTAAGAACACTACCGGCTAAGCCAGTCATCCCAGTGTTGAAATTTGTCTTAATATTTTATAGAAAGAGAATACGGCCGTTACCTTACATATTCATCGACACATGTTGACTTTTTTGTCCTGGATTTCCTCCAGTAAAACGGCCCTGTTTCTCCCACCTTGCCAGGGCAAAACTGTCACAGATCCTGCTCTTTAATATTAATAATAATACTGCCTCTCTCTTGTCTACCACGATCAATCGGTCGGTCCAGCTGAGTTCTTTTTCTCTGGTGAGTACTCTTTCGCCTTTGATCCGTTTTTTTTTTTAAACTGTTTGGTTCGTGAGAAAACGGGTAAAGAGAAGGAAAATTTTCTCTTTCCTTCCATTTTATTTCTTTGGTTGACCAGATTTTTTAATTCGTCGCCGTATAGAAACTGATTGATAAAAGTTTTAGGTTCTAAAGCTTCAACCTAGTTTTTTCCTGTGTTTTTCTTGGAAACTAAACAGGTGATATGGATTATTTAGTCAGTGTATAGGTCTTTTTTTTTCTGATCTGCTGATGCTTTTGTGATTTTAGTTCATGTAGATTTATACTTTAATCTGTGTTATTTTTTTATATATTATTTTGTTAGGGCTATTTTCTGTTTGATCTGGTTTTATCTCTTCTTTCGATGTTCATCAAATTTAGAGATTAAAAAAAAAATTATATACTACTGTTTGTAGAAAGTAAAACTTGCTTTTATGACCAAAACCTTTGCTTTTAAAGATTTTCTTTTTAATTATTTTTTATGTAAATTTTGAGTTTGAAGATATTATCGTTTTTAGCTTCACCGAGCTAAAGGAAATGAAGGTTTAGAATGAAGTAGTAGTTATTTACGGAGTTGCTTAGAAACTTCCCGGAGCTGATTTCTGTTATGAAACGGAGAGAGAGATGCTTCTTCTACCGACAGTTAGTTTAGGAAAGCTAGTATGTATTGCTTGTAGGGTGTGTAAGGTGTGTAAGGTGTGTAAATGTTGATTACTATCCTCTCTAATTGATTGTTTACTTGTCGGGTTATCCTTTTATCTTTTGTTTCTTCCTGCAATGTATTGTTTAGGATTGCCTTTCTACACTATTGATTAGTGGGAGAATGTAATAATGATTAGTGAAACTTCCTTTTGACACTATATAGAGTCTACGAGAGATTGATTGATGGGAACATCATCTGGTTCTAACATTCACCACCAATCTTCATCAAAGATGCTGCCTCCACGTCAGCAATCACGGTCTGGAGTTCTACATACATCTCTATCACTTGTGACTTCAGATCCGATGCTGTCTCCTGATGAACAAGAACCCAGATCAAACTCTGACAATATTCGTGGTTCACCAACTGAGAGTGCCAGCTCACGAGAAACTTGGCCTGCTGCTGATGCCGTCATGACTAAGAAGATGGAGAATGGGAAGGCAGGGATTGATTTCCCTGAACAATCTGTAGTTCGCCGTGTTTCAAGTGCAGATAAGATATCTCTTCGGGAGGTTGCAAGAGAAAGAGTTGATGTAATCGCTGAAAAGATGCATCATCTACCAGACGAGTTTTTGGAAGAGCTAAAGAACGCCCTCAGGGTTATCCTTGAAGGAAATGGGGGTTCACAGCAGAGGGAGGATTTTTTGACTCTACAAAGGCTTGTTCAGAGTAGAACAGATTTAACTGCTAAGACACTTATAAGAGCCCACCGGGTACAGCTGGAAATCCTTGTTGCAATAAATACAGGAATTCAGGCATTTTTGCATCCAAATATTAGTCTATCTCAAACCTCCCTTATTGAGGTCTTTGTGTACAAGAGATGCAGAAATATAGCATGTCAAAATCAGCTTCCAGCTGAGGATTGTACCTGTGAAATATGCACTAATAGGAATGGTTTCTGCAATCTTTGCATGTGTGTGATCTGTAACAAGTTTGACTTTGAAGTCAATACCTGTCGTTGGATTGGTTGCGACTTGTGTTCTCATTGGACTCACACAGACTGTGCTATTCGTGACGGACAAATTTGCATGGGCCCTTCTGTTAAGAGTGGAGCAGGTCCCACCGAGATGGTTTTCAGGTGCCGGGCTTGCAACCGTACATCTGAGCTGCTTGGCTGGGTTAAAGATGTATTCCAACATTGTGCTCCAGCCTGGGACCGGGAATCTCTAATGAGGGAACTTGACTTCGTTAGTAGGATCTTCCGTGGAAGTGAAGATCCTAGAGGGAGGAAGCTCTTTTGGAAGTGTGAGGAATTAATAGAGAAAATGAAGAGTGGACTTGCAGAGTTGACAGCCTGCGGAGCAATATTGGTGTTTTTCCAAGGTAAGCATTTTTATCATCTTTGCTCGTTAGCTGAGTATTTAATATATTTTGAGGATTAAGTGATGTCTGAACTCGGTTAAATCTCAAATTTGAACAGTATGTTGTATCCTGGCTGATAATGTGATCTTAAAAAGAGATGACAGAAAACTCTTTTAACTTTTTGCATTTCCAATTTATGTTTTAGCTATGATGGGAACTTTGAAACATGATTTGTGTATCCATCTGGGTGTGTGTGCGTGCACTACCTTGGTTTTTCTTCTCTTCCTCTAGTGCTTATTTTGTTTCGTGTCAGTGGGAATGTAGGATGGGATTCATGAGTTTGAGTGTCCTTTTATTATCTTGTTTATAAGCTGGTAGGCACATGCTTCATTCTTTACAGCCATTCTTGTAAAAGACTTACTGGTTTAGCTAGGTAGAAAACTTACTGACTCTGGTCTCTTGAGTAAATTGCATGACATACTAACATTAAAGATGTTTTTGACTTCCCTGATGAGTTCTATTGTATTTTGCTTGACCCACCCACCACTGAATTATGTGGAATTCCTATTCTCTGCTGCACAGAATCTGAGGTATCAGATGTTTGTTTTAGATGTTATTGATTTAAGGCCTCCGCTCAGTTTGGTAGTCTTTTTTCAGAAGAATGTGCTGCATTACAGATATCTTCTTTTTCTTCTTTTTTATCTTTTTTCTCCTCATTGAGTTTTGGTTTTTGATTTTGTACCTCCTTTATAAAGAACTTGACGTTGACTCTCCAAAAAGCCTTGAAAATGGGGAAGGCGGGAGGCTGATTGCCCCACAGGAGGCATGCAACCGAATTGCAGAGGTGGTACAGGAGGCCATAAGAAAAATGGAAATGGTGGCTGATGAGAAGATGAGGATGTTTAAGAAAGCTCGCTTGGCTCTTGAGGCTTGTGACAGAGAGCTGGAAGACAAGGCTAGGGAAGTGACAGAGCTAAAGCAAGAGAGACAAAAGAAGAAGGCACAGATAGAGGAGCTGGAGAGAATTGTGAGGCTTAAACAGGCAGAGGCTGAGATGTTCCAAGTTAAAGCCAATGAGGCAAAGCGAGAGGCTGAAAGGCTTCAGAGGATTGCTCTTGCCAAGTCAGATAAGTCAGAGGAAGAATATGCTAGCAGTTATCTAAAACTTCGGTTGAGTGAGGCAGAAGCCGAGAAGCAGTATCTGTTTGAGAAGATTAAGCTGCAGGAAAGTTCCCGTGCATCACAGGGCAGTGGTGGGGTGACCCATCACAGGTGTTGATGAATTACAGATACAGAAGGCCTGCTCCGTGGTACAATTTACCTTCAAAGACAGATGCCCGGACAAATGAATTGCCATCCTTGTAAAACAACTCCCTGTGAAATGCTCCTTTGTAATTTGTTATATAGTTTATTAGCAATGTAACTTAGGAGTTAGCAATGCTTCTTTAATTAATGAACAAGTGTGAATGAGATGCTATTCGGCTTCATTTGAACTAAACTCTCTAGTTTCTTAACAGGTAAGAGAAGTGAGTAAAAGACTATGGAACTTGAAAGTGATTCTGCCTGTGGTATATCTACATAGATGCTCAAAGCGCAGTTGTTCTTCTGCAGTTTAATTCAATCAATTTCCCCATTATCTGGCTTGACAGTTGTATGTGTGCGATTTTGGTATAACAGATTCGTGCATGTTGCAAGTCATTGTAGTCATGCGTATGGTTTCTCTGCGCAAACATGAATGGTCATAACTGGATGCAACATTTTTTAGTCATTTACTATACTGCATAATATTCCTGAGACTGGTGATGAACATCTTTGTAGGACTAGAGGAAAGGGGAGAATGGTTTGCCAGCACAATGTACTGCATAATCATTTCACTTCATTTAGGCAACTAGGGCCAAAAGTTGGACATGGATAATTTCCTCGAGTACTTATTATTGACATTGTAGAAATTACATGGAAACAAGCTGAATGTGAGGATCAGTGTAGTGAAGAGATCCTCTTCTGGTTAACAGAGGGTTTTGGTCGGCCACGCATGTTTAGAGGAGCCTTGGACTCTGGTGCTCTGAGATCCTTGACCAAGTTTAAGGGAAAAGAACCTTTTCTAAATGTAACTGCAGAGTTGATTCCGTGGCACTTAATCAGAGAATTCATACAAACATTTGAATTGACAATTCTTGCATTGTTCACAAACATGCCCGATCTTCCAGTGTTGGTTACGGTAAGCATCCTGCCTGGAATGCTTGAAGGTACCAAAGTTCCATTGGGGAAATGCAACATGTTATTGAATGCTAACGCTGTAGGGATTGAGTGGCTGAGGATGAATTCATTTAGACCGTCTGAACTAAGTGAAGCTGCTGATAGTGTCTCGTCACTTGGCATCAGGAAAGTTATATCACTGCTCTGTGGCGAATTGGAGGTTCCATTGAGGATCTTAAGGAGGATGACAAAACCATGGTAAGATTTGGCTCTCATGTCAGCCATGGCTGCCAGCAGGTCAGTCTGGTTGATGTGATTCATGGTTTGAGATTCTCCAACTGCAAAGAGTGGAACAAGGATAAAAAACCAAAGAGCCATTTTGTAGCGAGTGGGATGGGATGTTACTCTTTAGCTGACGTTAGTGGTAGTGGATTTGTTTTTGAATTTATAGAATGGGAAAATAGTTTATTTCTTGTACATTTGAGTATCAATGCATGGAACGTTTTTACAACATGTATTTTGTTTAAAAGGTTTAGGTGGTGAGTAGTTAATGCATGAGAAAAGTCTAGCATTTCCGTTCCATTTCTGGAGTAAGATATGAGTCATGACTAATGTCACTTGTGAGTGTGAGTGAGTCTGTAACCTCTCTTTCTCTAATAAATTTAAATTTGTCTACCACTCTGCCCTATCATACCCTACTTTGAGAACTGAAATTGGCTAAATATATATGAACCCAACAAAATTTTTTGTCTCTAGTCTCTATCTACTGACTTCTAACGCGTTAAGAGATAAAAGGATAAAAGGACCCGTCAGCTGCAGGTTTTCATACTGTAGTGTAAGAGCTTGTTGAGGACCTAATGTTGCGGTGGCATTGTCAGGGACCTATGCTGCTTCTAGCTGATCTCTCTCTCCCTCTTTTGCCCTTCTAGCAAGTTGTCCCAATTAGCTCCAGGTGCTATTATCTGTGACTATGAGATGACAACATACCACAATATCATTATCAGCTGATGTTTTGATTAATTTATATTCCTCCTTACAGTCTCACCAATACGTATACTAATAATTTAAAAGGATAAAAGGTTCTCAAATCTCCTCTATTTTATTGGGATTCAATTTTAGTGATAGATTATGCATGTAATCTTTGCCTAGATTCTATTTTAATTTGAATATGACCATATATATGGCCCAAAGTTTCGGATTTTCTTGTAAATAATCAATATTGAGTTGGGACCGTCCGGAAGTTACAAAGATGACAAGATTTTTATATTTTGATCAGAAAAGTATTTGCCTGAAGGACAAAACAGATTTCATACCAACTCCCATTGAGGACACAGAAAGATAGGAAGGGCCATATGCATAAGGACAGAATTGGAGATTGTAATCCTTCACCCTTGTTGCTTTATCAGGTCATCTCACATATGGCTATTTTTCATTGCGTTACTCTTATATAAACTTTTAAGTTTTTTTATTGAATGAATTCTTATAGTAGACATACATGTTTAAAATTTACTACCACGAACATTCTGTGTCATGATAAACAGATGTACTTGCTTTCTTGTCAATAGTTCACCTTTATAAAACTTTCATCTTTAGCCAGACACACACACATAGAGCCAACCACATTGACTGAACCGTATTAAACAATAGGACCCCAATTGAACCCAAAAATGTGCAAACAAGATGCATGGGAGGCAATGCTTTTTTTTTTCTAAATAAGACCACTACCGTTGGTAATGCTGCTATTAAAGCTTGTCAACCACTCAAGGAGGAATTGATCGACGTATGGGGTTTTGATTTTGAATGAAGATGGTTAGGTGAACAGCTACATCACCATGTTTGCAACTTTGCATCTATTGTCTGTGTCACCTCCTACTTAGTACCAGCCATTATTTCCTCCCTTTTCACGTTCTTGTAGGACCATGCTGTTACTGGTCATTTGACCTTGCTGAGGACAATCACCCTTCCTTTATATAAATGGAATGCTTTTCAAATTTATAAAATAAACGACGTTATTTATATTAGATATAAGAGTCAAAATGTTAGCTTCAAAATCTATGAATCTAAAATTCTTGGCTATTAGTGTTAAATTCTCCACCATGTTACATGTCTATTTAATAAACTCATGTTGGTTAATAAAATTTCATTATTATTTCCATCTCCTTTTTCAATAAGCATCCTCTGCCCTTGTCTTGTTGAGGGTAGGTTACTATCATCCCTAATTTGATACTGTTTGATCACTTGTATTAACACATTATAATAATCTTCATCACCTTTAATTTCTTTATTTTATTTCTTACCTTATCTAGAGGATCATGATCTAAATAGACATCAAAAACCCACTATGAGTTGATCCATTGACACGCCAATGCAATCACAGAATAAAAAAAGAAGAATGAAATGATAGAATTTATGTAATGTACTTATTAGGCACCCAAGTAGCCTCCTATCCTACCAAAAGTGAATTTTGAGAAAGGGCTTTGGATATATAATAAAAATGCTCTTCACCAAAGCAGGCACCCAAATGCAATGGGTAGAAGATTCTGTTAATAGTTAATATTTCTTAAAGTGGATTCTGTTTGTAATGATTTATGACATCTTTTTATTTAATTAAAAAGGTAAAAGTCTATGCTATAATCATTAAACAAAGTAAAAACAACTTTTGTTACTTAAACTAAAGAGAATGAGAATCTAATCTCCTCTCTCTCTCTCTCTCTCTCTCTCTCTATCTCTCACACACACACACAATTTGCTACTCTCATCACATGGCCAGCTAGCAAGTGACAATCATCTCAAATGATCCCTTGTTAGCAACTAAATGGAGATAATTAATTTAAAAGAAAAAAAGAAGTTTAAGATGTTTAGAAGACAATGGATTCTGTGTTTTTTTGGGTTGATGTAGTTAAATTAGCAGCCTACAAATAAATAAATAAATAAAGAGAGAAAGAGAGAGAAGTCGAGAAGATTCTTGTGTTGTGTACATGAAAAATAGTAATAAATTGGGGAGTTCTCCTGAGCCGTTGGCAATGCTGACAAAGTATCAGTAGTGGGTTTTGCAGATAAAAAGTAAATGCTCTTCCATTTCCATGATCATGATATGCACAAACACCAACTTCAAATGTTGACAATGATATCCAGAGTCAAGCAAAATGCAAAATTTATTGCAAGCGAAGAAGAAGAGACTTTATACGGTTCAATTAAGAAAGAGAAAGAGAAAACGACAAGAACAGAAGCGTTGTGGGGTATATGAAGTTCAATCTCATTGTCTCTTCTGATTTGTTGCATGTGACTTGAGATGAATACATCAACTTTAATGCACATGAAAATGAACATCAGTAGGAAAAATTACATAAACATTTTTAAAAGATAAGCTAAGTAACAGCCTCACTCTCACTCACTCTCATTGTTTTGATAGTAACATAAACACTCATAATTTGAATAAACCTTAGAAAAATATATCTACATCGGTCCATTTATGTTGAATATTGATCATAAGTAATTAGTGAATCTTTTATTGAATAATCCATCAAATCCATATGTTTAAAGGATGAGTTACATATAATATACTAACCTCTTTTTATTTTTATATCCATAGATCTCCAAATGAAGTATGCGTATATCTTGATTAATCATGTGGAATCTTATATTTTATATCCTTACAAGTTTTCTAATATATATTAAGATAATTAGTTGAGTTTTTACAGCATAAGGCATGCCAAAATAATAAACCTCTCGAGTCCAAGGTTTTACCAACTTGAGTTATCCATCGGTATTAATACCAACCTCTCAAGTAGGTTTGTAGGTTTTTTTTTTTTTTTTAATATTTGAATATATGAAGATGGGGCATGGTGGCATGGCTTCTTTCCGGAGAATAGAGGGACAATAATGTCATTTCAAAAGCTTTCAACCTGCGATACTGAACAGTTTCCTGTTAGTTCCACAACATGGTTCTGTCAGCTGACTCAGCTCAGCTGCTGCTTTGGTTTTGGCTCGTTGCGGTTGCGGTTAGAACAGAACAGACGAACGGAAGGAAAGCTTCCCACCTGGGACCCACCTTGTTTTGATTACGTGTCAGTGTTCTTATACTTTCGCGCGTTTTTTTTTTTTTTAACAATCAGAAAAGTAAGATAGGGAAACGTGATTCGTCAGAACAAGCTGTCACTGGGTCCCATCTCACGATTCCCGAGGAGTTTTGTCCTACGCCGAATTTTTCTTTCCTTTTTTTCCCCCCAAAAAAAAAAAGCTTTGGCTTGAAGTATACCGTGCTCTTCTAAGGCTGTGTTTGGTTTTTTTTTTTTTTTGGGTACTAAAACGGCAAAAAAATTGACTTCTCAAAAGCTCTAAATGTTGGTAACAGCTAATGCTACACTAGTATCATTAGTATACTTCTTTAAATTTTCCCAAAATCATATATGATTTTATATTCTTATAAAAAACTAAGAGGCGAGATAATCATTGTAGCTTTTAATAATATCTTAGAGAAGAATAACATGTGTAATGTGCACATGAAAACACTTTGCAAGGTGGAAAAGTTACAAATTCGTGCAAGTATTTTCAAATTTCAATCTAATAATGTGATTGACATGATACCATGACAATGTTTCACTTGGAAATGTTATCCAGAAACCTTTGTCACCAAGCAGAAGCATGTCCTTCTTGCTAAAGGGCATTGATGTTTGAGAAAGAATCAAAGTGTTGATACCAATAATTAGCTATTTGAAATTGGTGAGGTGAGATGAGATGGGTTTAATTCTTGAGACACTATTGACAAGTAAGCAACATATTCCTCTCACTCTAATTAGTGCTTCTCATTAATACACTTACCCCATTTCGTGGCAATTTGCAACATCAAATCATTGTTTCATACACAATCAATTCTAACATTTCTTTCACAACAAGTTGTAAAAAACTATGTTTATAGCTAGGCCATGCACATGCACATGCACAAGAAACAAGCACATGATCCCCTTTTCAAATTAAAGATGGTTATATATGGATGTTGCTTACCAAAATGCTTTTCTTGATACCTCCCAGAATTTTGATTATGAGTCAAAGTGAAAAAGAATATCGCTAAATGGAGAGATTAAGCCAAACAATTAACTTCTAAGTTTCATTCTTGAAAAGAAATCTTTGGTTAGTGGTGGGTACTGGATAGTGTAATTATTGAACCCTAAATAAGTGTTTCATAATGTGGCCCATACAATGAGGCACCACTTCTCACATGTACTTGCTAGTTTCCATGACTATAAGTGACCAAAACAAAACTTGAAAGTAGTAGCATTAAAGCTTCCAATGGCATAATATTAAAGTGGCTTAAGGAAAAGCATGCATGGCCCTACTTCTTTGATTACAATCTCATCTTAGGTATCCAAGACAAAGCGAATTTTCATCACCCACCCACCTTTCAATCTTCACCCTTAAATTGGATCATCAACCAATTTCATTTTTCATCATCACGGGCACTGTTTTGAGTGCAAAGATTTTTTTTTTTTTTTTTTTTTTCAAGTAACCAAATTTGCCCAAAAGNATTGAAAATATTTTTTTTTTTTTTTTTTTTTTCAAGTAACCAAATGTGCCCTACTTCTTCACAAGTCCCTTTCGCATGAAACTATTTTGTATCTAATTTTTGAACACTTATGCAGATATTAGATTTATAGTTCATGAAACTCAAATTTTACTATTGTAGAGTTAGGAGAAGGATATTAATCAGATGGCCCACTAATGATAGGTTCAGTGTATAATCGATAAATGCATTAATGATAAGAATTAGTGGTCATCTATAAGTTATTATTCTTACTAGACTATATTACAACCTTGAACTAGATTGGCACTTTAGATAAAAATTTAGCTGCTATATGTCATGATAGAGACTAGAAAGTAGAAAGCTAATTCAAGTTGTTGAGTAAATCCAAGAGTTTACCCATCAACATTACAAATGTTGCCATTTTGATTGCTTGAAATACCACATTTTTCAAAATGATTAAAAGAAAAAGAAAAAAAAAAAAAAAACTCTCAGCTTNACATTTTTCAAAATGATTAAAAGAAAAAGAAAAAAAAAAAAAAACTCTCAGCTTCGATATTAACTAAAAGCAATTTTGCATATTGAAAACGTGGCCAACTCTTGGCACTTTTAGTCATCTCCATCCTAGCCAATTGGTTCATTGTATGTAGCTTCATTTCACTTCATTACCTATTCACCTATCTCCAAGAACTCATGAATGATGAATTTTAAAATGTACATGATTTACTTCTATTCTTTATCTATGATTGTTTAACACAATATAGATACTTAAAAATAGAGAAGATGGGTAGTCAAAATCGATCTTACTAATAAACTTATTTGGTAAAAGTGCTTCTTAGGGGGATTAAAAAAAAAAAAAAAACACTTTTGGGAAGAAGTAAACAATCCCAAATGGATAGTTACCACATTTTAAGATGATTGAAGAAACACCCACTAAATAATTTATTAAGGAGCAAGTTCACCTATTACTAAACAATGGAAAACATTTTATCTATTTTACTCAAATATTATCAAATAAACAATTTGAAAACGTTTCAACAATATTGAAAACACTACCAACAATATCTTAAGCAAGTTTCCAACCAAAGTGGATCTAATTAGAAAATAATAAAAAAAGGGTGTAATTATTGTCAAACTAATAATGGGTTTGATTAGGTGGTTGGTTTAATGGTTGCTTTTGGGAAGTCCCATCTCTATGCTCATTTGGCTCCACTTATTTAACAATGGCGGGTAAGGTATATAGCCGACATATTTTTTCATTGATGCCCGCATGGGCATCATCAAAATCAATCAATAATCATCCAGACAAAACACAAATAGTGGAATCTTAAACACCAAGCTCATGTTAGCATAGCCACAACGAATTCACGATTAATTTCCGATTTTTTCCCGATTCCTTTATTTCATTTTTCCGGATATTTCTTGTAGTATAGAATATATGCCTTGTTTTATAAATGTCTAAAAATTGAAACTTTGTACTGAAAGGCGAAAGCTTTTAAATTTTCATAGCCTTTTTTTTTCTTATTTCCTGTTTTACCCTCTTCTCTTAAGTAGAGAAGTTTATTTCTGTGTCTCGTTTCAGTGAGAGAGTGTCCGTATACCTGCACACCAGCAGGAGGCAAATGCCCCATCTTTAAACCCTGAATGCTGCAGTCTCTTTCAACAGCAAAAGCGACCCAGAACAGGAAAAGGGAATTATAATTTAGAAATAATAATAAAACAACAATGACAAACAGTAATCACCCTGTAAAATATTTAAAAAGTTTAAAGATGACAATATATTATTGTACTATTACTACTGTAGCTTATTGCATATAAGTTTTTTACTTTTTTTTTTAAATTTATTTTAACAGTGATATTCATCTTGTGGTTTGTTTAATTTTTTTTTTCTTTTTGCTTTTGCTTAATCCATACCCAGTTGGATGATGAGGCAATAATGTATCCAAAAACCTCAATTTCAAATGCTGCAGCTGTACAGCAAACTCAAGAGAGAGAAATAAAGGTGGGGGGGTATGGTAAAGAAGGAAAAGGAGTGAGACTTCTCTTTATCCAAGTCTGATAATTGATTCCAGTTGGGTTATCAGAGAAACCAGATGGGTCTGGTTCAAAATTTGTTTTGGTTGGGTTTTGTTTGAAAAAGTTTCCATCTTGATGCTTCTGTTGAGTATGCAGAGCTGATAAAGGTAAAGAGATACTACATATAGGAAAGAGCCAATTTTTGCCTTACCTCATTGATGATTCCCTTACAGTCAACAATTTGCCCGGAATTACAACTTGGTTTTGGTTCAGCTTCTGCCTTCTTGAGGTTTGGCGTGATTATTGGCCCGCTTTGAGTGCTTCAAAAGAGCTGTTGTGGGTGTGCTTGGAGTGATAAACTTAGTATTGAACCATAAATTGGAGAAAGCAGTGAGGAGAGCATAGAGTCTAGACGACATTGTTTCTTTTTCTCTTGTATGGTGGATAATTAGAGGCTGTGTTTGTTGAAAATGAACTGGGTTTTATGCAGTTTTCACTCTCTACTTGGCTGTTTTCTCAGTCTTTTTCCTCTATAAAGCAGTGATGTGTTACGTGTGGTAACCGGGTTGGTGCACCAGTTGCTTGCTTTTTGGCAAATTTATATTCATTTGGTGGTGTTGCCGTTGTGGGTTTCTGATTGGAGATCTTGAGTTTGATGAGTTGTTCTGCAGGAGCCGGAGCTTTTGTCAAGCTGCCTAGGCTCTTTGTAAAGATACGTAGGTGGGTTTTCTTTAAGATGTCTATGGCTCGTAACTTTTGTGGCTCTAATGGCATACCGCCAGCAAGCTCCATGCTGAAAACTAATTGTGTCCTAGGTTGTAGGAGAAAGCTTCTGTTTTTCTTGCTTCTAGGTCTTGTTGCAACAGGCAGCTTTTGGTTTTTCTCAATGTTTGACAGTGGAGCTTTGTGGAGGAATGGAAAAAGTTCAGAATCTTGTGAAAAGAGAGCTAAATTCTTCCTCGAGCATTTTAATGTCAGCGATAACCAGCTCCATGCTTTGACTACTTTGTTCTCTGAATCAGATCAGGTGCTGATTATATTTATCTTATATATTTCTTCAACTTCATATCTTTTCTAGCTCTGGACTATCTCTTCTCTCTGTTTTAATTGTTTGGTCAAATAGTTTGTAGCTTGAAGTAGTTGCTGAGGAGAGCTACTGTTTTTGTGTAGAAATTCCTTGTTTTGGTTGAAGAAGTTACCTGAACATGTAAAATTTTATTTTCTTCCTTCTGTACGAACTTCCTTTTAAAGAGCTTTGTTTACTCTTCACATGAGCTCGAACCATTTCTTCTCTGCATTGGAATAAACTTAATATTCAGGGATGGACTGGAATATGGTAAAGACATGAAGCTGAAAATGGGGGTTACGGTTCAAACCGTTCTTTGTTATGCTTTTTCTTTCTATGACCATAGAATTGAGTACCAACTATTTGAAAACTTTGCTTGGAATTGGGTGTTATTCTAACTTGTTAAGTAGATGTTCTATTAAATCCTCTTAATTTTCACAAATATTCTTATATTGTGCCTGTGCTATAGAAGTTCTTTTTTTTTTTTTTTTTTTTTAATTTAAAAAAAAAAAATGGAATAGTAATNGCTATATAATTTCTTTTTTTTTTTTTTTTTTTTTTTTAATTTAAAAAAAACTGGAATAGTAATAGTAATATCCGTTTCCATTGTTCTTTAAAGAAAAAAAAATTCTGCATACTCTTGTTTTTCAGAAGCATGTAAGTTGTTAAATGTTGTTGAATGACAATGAACATCGACAAAATCATAGATGCTAGAAAATTATTTAAGATTTAGAAAGGAAGTATGCAATTGCTGGTGTGGTGAGATAATAAGTAATGCTATATGATTTTTTTTTTTTTTAATAATTTTTTTTTATTTGAAGGCTTATGTTCTCTTGTGAGTCTGTGTATTACAGATAGCATCCTTTGAATGTACCAGAGAACCAGGATCTGGAATGCCATTAAGAAATGGCATTGCCTGTTGTCTGAAGGTACCATGTTTAGAGAAGCACTACTTCCACAAGCAGAATGTATGGGTTACTGAAAATGTGGACCATAACAATCAATGCCCAGTTAAAGATGTGAACATTCCCCAGAAGCTTGATCCCTCCATGTTAGATTATTTATCTTTTGTTTCACAATCTAACATTTCACCTAATTGGCTGACTTCTGTAAAGGTAGGACACTGATTCTTAAAACTGTTAGCATTAAGATTTGCGTTGTGCTTGTACTTCTCAGAATATGCATTATCATATCAGGGACCAGTTTGTTTCTAATTCTTTGTTAGTAAATTTTCTGTTAAGTGCTCTAATGTCATGGTGATTTCAAATGTTATTTATAGACATTTAAGTGAGAGCCTGAAGGAGCCTTTTCTTCTGACTGCGTAAAACCTAGTTATGAGCATCACTGTCAGGACCATGCACTTTTGTATTCATTACATGAGCATTTAACGATAGTATATAGAGTATTTTTTTTCTTTGTCCTAAAACCTCTTCCGTAAATCAAATATAGCTGAATTATTTCTCCGAGCATCTTCTAGCTTTAGGAAGATGTGAAGTCTTTGTGAGTGATACTGCTGAATAATTAATTTATTGGTTGTATTGGTTTTGGTCAGAACATCTCCTTAACGATGACGTGGGGGGACTGTGCAACAGAGCATTTTAAGGAATTATATTTTTGTTTGGTTAAAGAATCCTGGTGGGTCTTTGTTGGAACAATAGTAAGCTGCACGATTTTTGGTTTTCTTTTGAAATTGAGAGGGACCCAGAAGCATAAGCAGGCTCTGTCAGAACAAGTGGCACAACGGAGACAGTTGCTGCTGCAGCTGCATCAACAGAAAATGCAGAACCGTCCTAGAGGTGGTGGAAGTTGGAGGAAGAAGCTCCTACTAATATTTATGCTGGCCGGTTTTGCAACTTCTTTCTTGTTGTTTTGGCGGGAGAATGACAAGTTTGTTCTGAAGAGGGTAGAGACACTTGCCAGCATGTGTGATGAGCGAGCCCGGATGTTGCAGGATCAGTTCAATGTGAGCATGAACCATGTTCATGCCTTGGCTGTTCTAGTATCCACCTTTCATCACGGGAAACAACCTTCAGCGATTGATCAGGTAATCTACTCTTCTGCCTGTTTCTCCTATATTTCTTTCAGATTTTAATTTTATGAAACTTTATTCAACACCGCCTTAACTTATGTAGCACGTAGTTGTCTAGTCGAATATAACATGTTGACCATGTACAACCCACATGAAAAATGATCATAATTATGTATAAAGTCGTGCAAGGATTCAAGAGCTTGTGAAAAGGAATTCATTGTAACTGTACCTTTGTTTTATACTACTTGTCCTTCTAAAGTTATGTTGACTTGACTTTGCGCTTTTATTACAGAAAACATTTGGTAAATACACTGAAAAAACAGATTTTGAAAGACCACTTACCAGTGGTGTAGCTTATGCTTTAAAAATTCTTCACTCTGAGAGGGAACAATTTGAGAAGCAGCACGGATGGACAATAAAGAAAATGGAAACTGAGGACCAGACACTTGTACAGGATTGTATACCAGAAAGATTGGATCCTGCACCTGTTCAAGATGAATATGCACCCGTAATATTCTCTCAAGAAACTGTCTCCCACATCGTCTCTATTGATATGATGTCTGGAAAGGTGTGCTTTATTTGGCTTGGGTGCTTGCTTCCTTTCCTCATCAGTTATTTTATTTATTTAACAGAGTAACTTGTACATGTTCTTGTACTAATAATTGCAACTTTTTTTTGCACCCTATATATTGCAAAAAATTTAAATTCGTAACTAAAGAAAAAAAATATTTGCCTTATTTTATTTCTTTTAGTAATCAGAATTAATGATTTTGATCTGTATTAAAGGTTTCTTCATTACACTGTTTAAAACTATTTCCCCTGTTTGGGATCATGCCTCCTGTTAGCCATCTCGGGTGAAATCAAGGAATGTCTAATTGATAAACTACAAAGCTGCCTGTTTACCCAACATGGCTACTTTTGAATGTCTCTGCAATATTCTAACTTAGTTATCTCATGAAGTGTGATAGACATCAAGTGGAACAATTTTTTTAAATTGAATTACTGTTTGTTATGGAAGTTTTGTCATAATGAGATGTACAGCGTAGCAATTCACTGATGGATTACTTGATGGTGTAGCATGAGTAAGCATCCATAATTATGTGCACAATTTTTTAGTTTGTTCAAGGATTTTTTCAGGTCATTCTAGAGCTACCAAATTTCTTGGTTGCACTGGATGTCTGCTAGATGAGATATTATTCAACTACAATTACATATCTGCTGAATTGTTTCGTCGAGTTCAACAACACAACTTTTGCAGGCATCTAATAGAATTTTCTTATCAAGCTAATTGAGTAATTATATGTTGTGTAGGAAGACCGTGAAAATATTTTGCGAGCAAGGGCATCTGGAAAGGGAGTTCTGACATCACCCTTTAAGCTATTGAAGTCCAACCACGTGGGTGTTGTTCTCACATTTGCTGTGTATAACACTGACCTACCACTGGATGCTACGCCAGAACAGCGTATCCAAGCTACTGTTGGGTATGTCTATGAATGTCATGATTTCCTACATATAGCGTGGTGCTTTATGTTATTATGAGTTACTCTTATGTTCTATTCAAAGAGACTAAATTGATTTTAATGCTTGGATCATGTCTTACAAAAGGTATCTGGGTGCATCCTATGATGTGCCATCACTTGTGGAGAAGCTTCTGCACCAACTTGCAAGCAAGCAAACTATTGTTGTGAATGTCTATGACACAACTAACGCTTCTGCTCCCATCAGCATGTATGGTACTGATGTCTCTGATACTGGTCTACTCCACATTAGTTATGTAGATTTTGGTGATCCCTTAAAGAAGCATGAGATGCACTGCAGGTTAGTTCTCGAAAAGTCTTTATGGTACATTTATCAGCAGAAAGTTGTGGAATCACAATTTGCTTACATGCAAGTTATTTTTCTTGTTTCAGGTTTAAGCAAAAGCCTCCTTTACCTTGGACGGCGATCAATTCATCTTTGGGGGTCTTAGTTATTACTTTGCTGCTTGGCCATATCTTTTATGCTGCCATAAATCGAATTGCAGAAGTTGAAAAAGACTATCTTGAGATGATGGAGCTGAAAGCTCGTGCTGAGGCTGCAGATGTGGCAAAATCCCAGGTGCATACCCTTGTCCCCTGGATGGGAGCTTTCTGGCTATTATTAAGAATTAGAGACATTCTCATCTGAAACTTTTTCTATGTTTCCTCATTGAAGTATGAATTCACTTTTAGGGTTTTTCTCATTAGCAATTTTCGTATGAATTCCTCTTTCAGGGTTTTTCTCCTTAGCAATTTTCATATGAATTTCCCTTTCAGGGTTTTTCTCCTTAGTAATTTTCAAGCTTTGGTTTTATATTTTCTCCTTGTTTTTGTTTAACAATTTCTATTATGTTCTTTTTCCTAAAGCTTCTTCATTTTGTAGTTTCTTGCTACTGTTTCCCACGAGATCAGGACCCCAATGAATGGTGTCTTAGGTAACTTAAGAGCCTTTCAATTATACCACTAGAATTCTGCAAATCTGGCAAGACTAATTGACACCTTGCTGTTTATGGTCATGTTCTAGGTATGCTGCAAATGCTGATGGACACAAGACTTGATAAAACACAATTGGACTATGCCCAGACTGCGCATGCTAGTGGGATTGATCTTATCACATTGATAAATGACGTTCTTGATCAAGCCAAGATAGAGTCAGGCAGGCTTGAACCAGAATCTGTGCCTTTTGATCTGCATCAAATCCTTGATGGCATTGTATCACTTTTCTCAACCAAAGCTAATGAGAAAGGAATTGAAGTAATCCCAATTTATTTCCTTTTTATTTACTTTATTATTTTAATTGTCTTCTTCTTCTTCAGCTGGTGTTTTTAGCATCATTCTTACGTATACTTGGTTTGTTGGTATTTGTTCATGTGAGAGAAGTTTGCTGTATACGTCTCTGATCGGGTTCCTGGTGTTCTCATTGGTGATCCTGGACGAGTCCGCCAAATAATTACAAATCTTGTTGGAAATTCGTTTAAGGTTAGTTATGTTTCTTAGCATAGCTTTTTCTTCGTTTTCTTTTTTTTTTTTTTTTGTCTTTTATGTAAGTGAAGATAAAAAAACCCTTATTTGTTGAAAATCTAGAGTCGATGCTGACAAAATAAATTTCGATTAACCTAACGAAATACTAAGCACAGTCTAAAACAACTCAAACAACTAAATTGATTGAAATTGGTAATATATAAATAATCAATTACATCACACAAAGAGATACAATAGTTAACGTGGTTCAACACTAATTGCTTAAATTCAAGGATGAAGAGATAAATCCACTAGATCATATACAAAGGTACAAGAGATCACATATCAAACCTGGTATTCAATCCAATATCCAATATATTAGTATTGTACCCAATACCTAATATGAATAGAGCCTGAAACTATTTCTTATTTCACTTAATCAATCAGATAACCCTAAAATTATTCTCTGTTTCACTTGCTTAATCTCGATGTTGTCTACATTTCTTTCATTTCACTTATCACATCCCTACAAGGTTGTTTATTCTTTTTGTTTAGTCTCTCTCTTATCTAGATCTGATTCTTAACCCTTGTATTTATAAGTCAATATAGAGATCATCTATTGCTAATAGGAGTAGGACTTCCGATTTATTATGCAATTCTATTTTTTTATTCTTTTTACTTTTTTTTTTACTTCTTATATAAATCAATTTGAATTAAGAAACGAGCAACGTTATTAACTTATGCTGGCAAGCTATTATGACGTAGGACATCTACATCTTGGGATTTTCACCTCTTTTTCAGCATTTCTCTCCTTTATTTTCTAATCAGATTCCTCATCTTGTTAGCTGAGACCTCACAAAGTTTATGTGGGTTGTGGTCTGTTGTTTGATGGATTCTATATATTTATTTTTGACACTTTGTTCAAAATATGGGAACTGTACTTCCTAGAGACATTTTGGATAATCCTGATGGTATTTTGGTTTGATCTTTTATTCTTTTATTTATCTACTAAGTTTTGTCCCAACTCTTACATTTTATAATTTTGAATTTTGATTTATGCAAATTCCCTGACTTAGTCTACATATACATCCCATTTATTGTAACTTGCTATAGTCTGACTCTAATATTGCTCTTTCTTCTAAAGACCAAGTAATATCCGACAGTGTGGGGACATACCTTTTTTTTTTTTTTTCTTTATTTCTATCTAATTAGGTATATATAGTTATTCCTACAAAGTTGGAGCATGGTTTATCTTTCTCTGTTCCTTTGCGGTCTAGTGCTGCTGTTAAAAATGTTTTGCTGCCAAAAAATTTGGAAGGTGTTGTCGTTTAAGCAGCTTCCTTTTTTCTCTATTTAGGATGCTCATCTAGGAGCATCCCTTTTACTCAGTGAATTTTGTGAAGTTTAATTTCAATTTTGGTATTTTTTTTAAAATTTGTTTTGGACATAGGACAGTGAACAAACCTTTAAATTACCGAGTTCCATTCTAAAACAGGTATTTATCATTTTTCAAATGACTCAATACAAAAAGAGGGTGCTGTTTCATGGTAATAGAGCACAAAGTTGAAAGTACCATAATGCTAACAAATCTGTTGATAATTTTCAAGACTCTGCAGTTATAATGCATTGCTGCTACCAATCTATGAATAGCCAAAACTGAGTAATTGAGACTTATGGTTGCATGGCCAATAGTGCTATCATCCATAAATTATGATGTTTCCTCTCTGGTTTAAGATAATGATGTGTAAGTTTGATTCACTAATTTGTTTTAACCTGCTATGCAGTTCACACGTGACAAGGGGCATATATTTGTCACAGTGCATCTGGCAGATGAAGTGAGGAGCAGATATACTGTTACAGACAAAGTGCTGCAACACGGTTCAGGTTCAAACCAAGACAGGTCTAGTAGTGTGATTTTAACATTGAGTGGGTTTCCTGTGGTTAATAGATGGAATAGCTGGGATAGCTTTCGAATGATACATACCAAAGAGACATGGGAGAGACCTGGAATGGTTAGGTTGTTAGTGACTATTGAGGATACAGGAGTTGGAATTCCTCTAGATGCACAATGCCGTATTTTTACTCCTTTTATGCAGGCTGACAGTTCCACTTCACGAACATATGGTGGAACTGGAATAGGATTGAGTATTAGCCGCTGTCTGGTGGAACTCATGGGTGGGGAGATAGGGTTTGTTAGTGAACCTAGTACTGGCAGTACCTTTTCGCTTACTTTATCTTTTCAAAAAGGAGAAGCATGTTCCTTGGATAAGTTGCAGCATTCCTACCCTGATATTTCAGAGTTCAAAGGACTAAGAACATTGGTAGTTGATGATAAAAGCATTCGTGCTGAGGCCACCAGATATCAGCTTAAAAGGTTTGGAGTAACTGTGGATAGAGCTCACAATATGCAAGCAGCATGCTCTTATCTAACTGATTGCGACCCCAGGTAAATTCCGTTCTGCTAGAATAGTTGGAAGGATGATTTATCATTGATTATTCAAGGCTTTAAATTTTATTCACTAACATTAAACCCTTATAAAGTTTTTGGCCGAGAAACTGCTAGTTTTCTCTTTATTGAGTCCTGTTATTGTAGTGAAAAAAACCTACAGAGCATACATTTGGTTGAGAAAACTAAATGAGTTACTTTTATCATATCCAGCATGCAAGGAAACCTACAAAGTACAAATAAGGCATTGGATTTAGAAACTATCAAAATTATTATGAATTTGGTTCTCTTCTTTTTTTGTTCCCAAAAGTTTAATTATAAAGAAAATATACCCTTCGAACATATAATATTTATTATTTTGCTAATGCATGGTTGGTTGTTTTACCAGGATATTGGCAGAATTGGCTATAATTCTTGTTGACAGAGATGTTTGGAGTAAGGAAACTGGTCTTGCATTTTATGGGTTGCTGGAACAGCTAAGAAAAGAATGTGATCTGAAGTTAAAAGTAAAACATCCGAAGATTTTTGTCTTGGCTACCTCCATTGGTTCTACAGAGCTTGATGGTATTGCAAATTTGCAGATGAAGCCTATTAAACCGAGTTTTTTGTATGGCGGCTTGCAAGAAGCCCTTGGCAGCAATAAGAAATGGGAAGTACATAGAAGGAAACAATTCAATCCTGGAAACCTGCTAAATGGAAGAGAAGTTTTGGTGGTGGATGACAATTTGGTTAACAGAAGAGTTGCAGAAGGTGCCCTAAAGAAATATGGAGCAAATGTTACTTGCGTGGAAAGTGGCAGTGCTGCTATAAAGTTGCTTAAGCCACCCCATAAATTTGATGCTTGTTTCATGGATCTGCAAATGCCCGAAATGGATGGGTAAGTAATCGGTTTTTCTATTTCTCTAGTTATGTTGTATGTTAAATCCAATGGTGGGCAATTTACTTTCCTGGCTGAAGTCATGAAGTGCTTGCTGGAACCCACTTGAAATTTTTATATTGCCTCTTTATTATTTTGGTCGCTAGGTAGAGTCAAATTCTTGGTGTCCATCCTATAGGGGATACAAATACCAACTGGCATATATGCCTGTGGTTATTTCTTGCTTGCCTTTATTGGGGATAGTAGAGTTATTTTATTCCTTCCTATTTTACAGAAATTCATGAAACCCACTGCATTTAATAAGCTGTAAATATTCAAAAATCGAAATATATATATATACAGTGGTGGAACTTGTTGTGGAACTTGTTGTGGGCCAGCCTGGCCTAATATTTTGAAGAAAAAATATAGATATATTTTTATAAAACTTTTGTATTAATTTAAAAAAAAAAACATCTATTTATTAAATTGCGATAAGCTTTAAGTCACTATCCCTTTCCCTTATCAGCATGGATATGCACTTTTTTTTTCTCGTAACACTTTACGCTCTTAAAAAGTACAAACTTCATTTACCTCTCAACAATTTTTTTTATCACATTCTCTCACTTGATCCATAAATCATACATTTAGTTTTATAGGTTTTTCTTATTTTCATTTTAAAAAACCATACAAGTTTATATTACAAAGATATGGTTCAAAACCTCAAAATAATTACTTAAAAACTAGGGATTTGTATAATATTTTGATGAGTTTGATTTTTTATTCTTTCAACTTTTATTCTTAAAATGTTTAATGTTATTGTAATTTTACATAATATATTGATTTTAATTGTTTTTTTTTGTTAAATAATTCTTATTTTATATTTTGAAAAATGGCATTATAAGAGACAAAATATGGTAAAGTGGTCTCCCTTTTACTAGGAGTAAATATTTTTTTATCAGTAAAATTTTCACATGGCGTTGAGGTTTACCTAAAATAATAATTTAGCTTGGCTATGAAAATTTTTTTGGCTTCGCCACTGTGTATATATATATATATTATGTAGCCATGCTTTTTGTCTAGATTATGTCAAAAGTAAAAGATAAAGAATAAAAAAATTTCAACCGGATATATGATTGAATGACTCCCTTTGATTTATCAGCAACATTTCTTATTTCATTGACCTGGTTTAGGAACTGTACTTTTTGGTTATTTACTTGCATTTTAATCTCAGCAAGCGGCAGATAATCTTCAAATGAAATGAAAGCTGGTACTTCTGTTAGTGCTCTTAATTTTTGAGAATTTCCTTGGATAGGTATCCTGTTGAAAGATTCCCTCAAGTACACATCATATTCTTGACGCTGTTAAAAAAATGCAGGTTTGAAGCAACTCAGCAAATTCGATCTGTGGAGGATAAGTTTAATGAGGAAATTGCTTCAAATAATCTCACGAATGCGGCTTACTGGCATTTGCCAATATTGGCAATGACAGCTGATGTCATTCAGGCAACGAGTGAGAAGTGCTTGATGTTT
Organism: Bursera palmeri; assembly: GCA_026225775.1. Taxonomy (NCBI): domain Eukaryota; kingdom Viridiplantae; phylum Streptophyta; class Magnoliopsida; order Sapindales; family Burseraceae; genus Bursera; species Bursera palmeri. Next base: position 41,118 of record JANKKB010030198.1, read on the forward strand.
GGGATGGATGGTTATGTCTCAAAACCTTTTGTAGAAGAGCAACTTTATGTGGCATTGGCAAAATTTTTCCAGTCTCGTTGATACAGTAGGATTGATGTGGCTGTGGTTATTAAGATGGTTCAACACACTGCTGGTCTTCCATGACTATATGTCTGTGTTGACACCGAAAGCATTTTTGGTTGTCCAACTAGCGACAAGCCTGACTGCTATGAGCTGGTGTATCGACCAATTTCTATCTCATCCCTAGTGCCTTCCAAATGTGGTAAGCTTTATGCTATTTGGTTTTCATGAAAATGCCTGTAGGTGTCTGGTCTGGCATGTTTGCATCATTTCAACGTTATTTTCACTCTTAGTGAAAGCTTCTTTCCTGCTATTTTCTTGCACAAAACTTAACTAGTCACACGGGAAAAATTAAGAAAAAAAAATGTCAAACTTCTGTTTCCATATCATTTTGAAAATTATATAAACTTCTGCCCATTGGTGGTCCTGTGCCTTAAAAACTGTGTATCATTGTTTATGTGTACAMGTGTAAGTTTGACAGAATTGATGAGTTTTTGGAATGCAATCCTTGAAAGCTATGATATTTCTTGTTAGAAAATTATGTGGAAACATTCAAACATCAAGATTGATAACAATTCATATCACACAAATAAATATAATATTTAACATGGTTTGACATCCACTAGATGATAAATATTAAGAATACAAGAGATAACACACCAATCGCCTGAAAGCCTACTATCAGCCGGAAGATATTCTATTCGATGCATAATATAACATAGTAACCTGTTTTACCAGTGTAGATCCTAAATCTGTCTTTTTTTAAAACACTACAAGAGTATTTATCTTTTATGTCTATCCTCTTTCTCATTTAACTAGATCTGATTCTCAATTCGTAAAGAATATTTATCCTTATGTCTAGCCTCTCTCTCTCTCGTATAATTAGATCTGATTCTCAATTCCTAAATATAGGCCTATATGCGTATGCAAATTATAATGAGGAATACCTAGGTCATCATAAATCTGATCTGAATAGTTTTCTATTTGCAGGAACGATGAGCATGTGATGGAAACTGAGGCTCAAGTTTGAGTAAATATTGGGTAGAGTAATCAAATGCTTGCCAGTTTGTTGTATCAACCCACATCATATGATCACCTGCTGGGATCAGTAACATGAAATGTTGGTCCTATTCTTATTGTATTTGTATATATCTATATTATTTTGCTAATTTATCTGTCCTATAAATTTTCCCTCTTTTGAGTTCTGATGAGGTTGGTGATTTAGCTTTTCATCTTCCCAGAATCTGTCTGGAATAAGTGCATGCAAATTACGGTGGGTGAAAGTTTGATTTATTCATTTTATTCGAGTGAAGAAATGGCCTTTTCTTGTCAATATTGTGTCATTTTCCGCACCAGTGCACTTAAGTTGAGGGAGAAAAAATATTAATAACAAGGATTGGAAGTTAATGCAGTGGATAGCATTAACAGAAAAACTCTCTTCAAGATGTTCAATTATAGTGGTCCGAAGTCGTTATACTATTGCATGTTTGCTGAAGGATCATGTTGTCATCCTGATTGCTCTACTGGTTTGTAGATGAAGATGATGATCAATGACTCAATGCGGCACTGCTGTTGCTTATATGTGTAACGCCCTCTTAGTTGTAACTTGTGATCTTGTTTCGTTGTTATATATGGTTCTTTTCTTTCCTTTATTGTAGGTAGAGTCGTTGTACTGACTAATTGTAACATCTAATTTGGTTACAGTAAATAAAAAGTTTCCCAGCTGTGTGTCATAAACATGTCTTTTACATACTATGCCAAGCTATGTTCTATCATCTTGATTCTGATGGATACTACAAACATAACATATATACACGCACTGGACAATCCTTGAAAACCTTTTCGACCAACATTTGGTAGTTATGCGTTCTATGAAAATTCGTGATGTGAGCATCATGGTAAGTGGTTTTGGTGATCGGTGAAAATTTTTACTACTCCAAGGGGATGCAATGGCAAATTGGCAATGCAGTTTAATAACTACTTGATGCTTTCCACTGCCTGAATTGGTGAAGTGTGATAATATTCCGAAAAGTGGATCATAACATGGTGACTAACAACAAGATTATGTATTGAGAATAATGAAGCTTTCTTTCGTAGTCCTTGGAAAATCTTATGAGCATTATTAAAATCCCTACTCCCAAGTGCCATGCATATACATCTTTTGCCTCCAGGGCATCAAAAGCCAACATGGTGCCCATTTATATATGGTCGGATTCCAATTCAGGTGCCTTCACATGTAAACTGCTTTTTGCAAAGAAAAAATACCTTTAAGATGACCTTAATATTTAAATATTGTATGGAGTATACATATGAAGCTACAATACAAACTGTTTGTGGCTAAGAGACTTCTCACTGGATAGGTTGTGCAGCTATAGTGACGTCTCTCTTCTCTTCATCTCTCTCTTTCTCTGGGAAGGATGTCAAATGTTTTGCTGAGAATGATGCTTGCTCTGATTGTTATGTTGCTAATAACTCCAAAATCAGGTAAATTAACCAATGTTCGATTACAAATTTTCTTGCATTCAATCACAGAAGTTATTTTCACGTAAAATTTAGAATCTAAGGCGAAGAAAGCAAGTTCCCATTGTTGTTCTGCTGTGTTCTTCATTTTGACTACATTTCTTTTTGTCTAATCCTAAGCTACATAGATTAAGTTACAACTCCTGACAAGTTATTGAGGAGCTCCTTCTTAGTTTGTTTCATATATGTGTGAATATGGTAGGAGCGCAGCTTGAGCAATGGTGTGTAGCTGATGAGCAGACCCCAGACAATGAGTTGCAAGCCGCCCTGGATTGGGCTTGCGGGGGAGGTGGTGCAGATTGCAGCAAGATTCAGCTGAACCAGCCTTGCTATTACCCCAACACTGTAAAAGACCATGCTTCCTATGCCTTCAACAGCTATTTCCAGAAGTTCAAGCACAAAGGTGGCTCTTGCTACTTCAAAGGAGCTGCCATGATTACAGAACTTGATCCCAGTAAGCACCAATATGAATTCTTTACTGACCCTTTTCTTTATTATGAATTGTTAACTAGAGATTCACCAAGGGAACTTTCCTGCATTGTAAACAACGATTTCTCATCTTTATCATGCAAAAGAAAAGATTTTTATGCGGTTCCATGTGCTTGGATATTGGCAATCGTAAGCCACGTGATATTGGATAAGAATATTTTTGTCTATTAACTTCTTTTTCAAGTGTCTAATGCAACAGTAATGAACAACCTTCCTTTCATCACGCAGCAAAGGAAGGAAGTGATCAAATGAAAGACATCAACCCATGTGGAAGCCACTAATCTTGTCTATCACTAAACGCTTTTAACTTTTTTATTCAGAAAATGAGTCATATCTGGGTCTACTTAACTACTTTTTCTATATTTATTCTCCCCATCATCTATTTTCATTGAGTCCTCTTAATCATGATTCATGACATTGTTCTAAAATTTTGCGTGCAGGTCATAACTCTTGCCATTACGAGTTCGTAGCCTGATTCATCAGCATTCCGCAAAGCAATCCCTGTCCGAGATGACTCGAAGCCAGGGTGAAATGAGAAGAAACAATCCCAGTACCGTTTTAAATGTTATTTTAGTTTTACTATTGTAGAAGATTAAAGTGCGCTATATCAGAAACGAAAAAAGAAAATCCTGCACAAGTGAGGTTAGATGATTTTTGGCTCATGTTTCCAAAAAACACGAGGCAACCGGAGAAACTTGTCCTGCTTCTCTTGTTTCTTTCAATTTTTTGTATTAGATAATTTGTTTAAACAAAGACAACTTCTTGTGCTTGCTCAAGACCAAGGCACGGATGTGCACAACTCAAATGCATAACTTTTTGTACTACAGACACTTAATATACTAAAATGACTTCGTTTATACATGCACGGTGCGCATTTATTGGGATTCCATACAAAGTTAAAACTGTAAGTACACTTATCAAAAGAGTTAATGAAGCTGTAATAAGATTCGAAGACCCACATACACAAATGCCTTGCGTTCCACATGTTGACACTCTTGGCAGTACTGAAATTTACGCCATAAACCAATGGCTCAACATATATGAGAAGAAAATTCTTCAAAAACTCTTCCATCCCAAATAGCTGCATGAGGCTATGAATGCAGCAATAGGTTACAGATGTTATGCCGCTAAGTACAGTTGAAATCCTCAGAAAAGCAAGCTTGCCCAAGCAGCAATAAATGCAAAGCCACCAAAAGGAGCAAGGCTAGAATACTTCCTGTCCTCGAGCAATGCCACAGTATAGCAACTAAAAAATCCCAGAGCAACTTATTTCAACTTTCACTGATTCAGTATTAATCAAGTAAAAACAGAAGAGGGAGATATCGTATTCTAAATGCAGAGCGTTAAACAAGCATAAAATGACAGTAAGCCCCCTTCATATAGGAAATTTTGAAAGAAAAACAAGAAAAGATAGGTTCTACTCCTGCATTGAGATTCGCGGCACTGAAATCAGTGTTGCATAAGGGTATAACTCCGTCTTCTAATCATTAATAAAACTTGTTTCCTGTTTCTTATATCTATGCATCAATTTCTTATCAAAATCTTATGCCCTATCATTTCAACCAATTAATTAGACACTCATATACAAATGTCCATAACATTATATTATATTTTTATTTTTTGGATACTACCAAACATTTTAATATCACTTGCATTTAATAAAAAAAAAAAAAAAGACATGTAGATAAGTGTACAGAGCGTTTAAAATTGTAAACACAAGGTACCAAAATTCATTTTCAGCAAACTTCCGCATTCAGAAGAAGAATCAATGAAGAAGAAACTTCATATAAACCAAATACCATATATAAAAGAGAATAAATGATTACTTACGTCCCAGAGAAGGCAAGAATTCCAGTGGTCAAAAGGCCTCCAAACTGGGACCAAAGACAAGAGCCAAGTGTCAAACACACTTTTCTTCTTATCATCGCCAAAAATTCATATATAAATACACTTAAGCAGTATAACCAGACACTGATCAATTGAAACACAAACGATTTCCTAAACTTAAAGTGACTCACAATGTTGGGATGTTTGGTGATAGGGGCAGCAAGAATAGCAGCTGTGTGAACCAAATGGTAAAGAGAAGCTGTTTGCCATACCTACATTTGTAATCAATCCAACAAGTAAAGACATCAAATTGGGTTCAAAAATTAAATAAATAGGAAAAAAGAAGTTGAACTGGAGAAGAAAAAGACCTCTTTGTAACTAGGGTTCTTGGGTTTGAAGCCATGGGCACCATATGTGCCTAAAGCAAGTGCTGCAACTCCTGCTTACACTCAAATCACAAAGTGGGTATTCATAAATCAATCCATATAAATGAGATAATATACAAATAAGGTAAAAGCAATACCAGAAACTGCAGCAACTTTATGCCATAGTCTAGGATCCATATTTCTTGACTTCCTCCCTTAGTTTCAGTCTTTTGCAGTTTCAACGGCTTGAGTCCTCGTTTTGACAAGTATACTAGTATAGAGCATCACACGACGTCGTTCTGAACGATCCCAAAATGTGTATGGCGTGGGAAGACTGTTTTAAAATATGGCAAAACCCTAAAATTTTTATTTAGGGAAATAAAAAGAATGGACAAAACTAAGAGATATATTTGAAAAATAAATTAAACACTGAAAATTTAAAAGTTATTACTTATTCAACACTTCGACACTCAATAACCCATATTATCAAACATTATTAGATGCTAATGCTTAATAATAATAATAATAATAATAACAACAACGACAAATTATTTTATTGAATAAGTATTTTGGCACTTATCAAAAAATATATTTTTATTTCTTTGATACTGAATTTGATTAGATAAATTAAAAAAAAAAATTGAATCAATTAAAAATTAGAACCTTCAACTTGTCACAATAAACCCATATGTTGACCTCAAAGTTTTAGGGCCAACAATCTGGAGAAGCAACTATGTGGCCACAGCCGATGTAAATTCGGGCCGACCAACTAGTAGTTTGGGCTTCATAATCCATGTCTCGTATCATATCGGGGTGGTATAGAATGACAGTTCTTGCTCTGTCTAAATCGGCTTGATTCGTTTCATATTTTGTAAGCTAAACCACATTGGTGTTTACAAATAGGCGAATCAAATTTGTTGAGGAAAAGGCAAATAAAATGATTCTGACGACTTGGTCTTTGCGTTGGGGCATACTTAAATTGTCTTTCCACCATCAAAGTTGAGTGAGATTCAACTAAAGAATTCCCTTTGATTACACCATTTTTCCAACTCAGATGGCATCAATTTTCCAATATTCTCATGGTATTGTCAAATTAATCCTTCAGTAGCTTTCTGTGTCAGACTATGACCAGAGGGGCGATGTGGGTCTGGTCTGACCGCCCTTAGAGTGACTGATCGACAGCACATGCAACCAAGCTAAAGCTGTCGTCTTATTCACTTCAAAAATAATAACAAATATTCTTCTACTCTTAATTAAATGTTTAACGTGCATGTTCATGGTATATAAGTCAACTGTGGTTTGTTCTTTAATGGGTCAGTCTTGAATACACAGAGACAATGTTCAAGTCTTCCATTCTATCAGAAAAATATTCTTATTAAACGTTCAGTGAACAATTTTGGAAAGCGTACAGGGTACTCTGATTTTGAAGTCATGAAGAGACAAGAGCAGGCCTGCCAATAGCTAGCATAATATCTTATGTATTTTGTGTATAAGCGTGCCTTATAAAACTATTAAAAGTAAGTTCTGGAGCAATGACTTTTAGGGTCCAGGAAAGACCCCAGACGTGGCTAAGAAGCCCTCATGTTAGACTAGTATGATTCCACTGCTAATGTGTCCAATTAATGACAACTTTGTCATAAAGATTTCTTAAATAAAATGATTTTGACAGACCAACGTGATTGAAGGAATGAACTTTGCACTCATCCTGGAAACACTTTGTCTATGGTTGTTTAGGCTCTTTTTACCACAATTAGCATCTTCTATACGCTTGGACACAATTAAAAACTCTGAATTGAGATGAAAAGGAGGAGGAGAGGACCCATATGAGACCTAAAATGCATGAAAAGTGGACCCAAATGAAGGTTGCAGTAACAACACTCGGAGCCTCACACTCGGGGAAAATCAAGGCAGAGACAAGAACTACAGATGGAAACTAATTGCAAAGGCAGAAAGTTAGCAGAGGCAATCACCCCAAAGCTCAAACATGGTCGGCGAAAGGATAGTGATACGTGTAGGGAAAGTCAACAAATCCCATTATGGCATTCTGTTCTGTCCATTTTGGTTCTTAGAAGTTGGCAAACTTTGAAAATGTGGTGCCTTGTTTTGATGTAAAATACCATGCGTCAATTAAATTATTTAAGCCCATTTCAAGCCCTCACTTTTTTGGGGTTAGGAGACACACCTGAGCCTTGACCAATTTCATTCCCTTTCACCAAATCACCACCACTCTTATAATTGGAAGATTAAACAATTGCATATATAACCAAGTTGAAGAAGAATATTTAATAAAATTTTTAATCACTGTATTGTTTAACTAATTGACTGCTGAATAAATTGACGTAAATCTCACCTATTAGACATATAAGATGAGAAATTATTGACTCATCAATCATTATAAGTTCACGGATATAATAATCATCAATATCTATCAACAAATCAAAAAATTTTAAATAAAATTAAAATATATAGGATGAGAAATGATTGATTCATCAATCATTTAATATTTTTTTGACTCAATTTATTATGCAATAGAAAAAAAAATTCAAAACCTAGAAAAATAAAATTCAAATCTACTAAAAATCAAAATAACCTTCTATCTTTAATTATCTCTTTTAATTTTTTGAATTTAAATTTTCTCTACTAGTTATTTCTCAATCCGAAGTGCCTCACTAAGTAAAAAATTCAATCTACTTCACCAAAAGATTCATCAGTGAATCTTGGGTTTTGCTAATCATGCCAAATCATGTTCGACAATCCAAATTTGATGACAAGCATGGAGAGGGGAGATTCTCTTATCTAAGGATTGTCGGTTCACTTCCCTTGGAACCCTACACTTTTCTGGAGTTGTTCGTGCTGCAATTGTAATTTGTACCTTTTAAGTTGTCGCCATTGATGCACTAGACCACACAAATGGCACAAATCAAGAAAGAAAAAAAGCAAAAAATGTCTTGGTGTTGTGTTGATGATGATGCTGATGATATTGATGGTGGTGATTGCGATTCAATCCTTTAAAATTTTGTAGAGGACAAGGCAATTTGAGTGTCACTTTTAACTTAGACTTAAAGTTGCAACAACTTGAAGAAGGCCCAATCGCCAACACAGCACCGTCGAGACCAGCACAAGATGCCAAATTGGGGTATCAAAAGGGCGATTGAAGATAAGCCTGTGGACTGTCATGTGGGCCACTAACTAGATTATTTTTATTTTTTATTCATTTTTTTTTTTTGGTTGAAAAATTATTATTTATATTTCGAAAATTTGATTCAAAGGCATGTTAGAGTGGGAATCACAATCATTATTTATTGTATTCTAGAGGATTGTCTCTCAGTAATTTGTAGTTAAATATATTTTAAAAGCTCAAGTCTAATTCCATGAAAATGGGATTTAGAAGTTTAGATAATTTCAATACAATGTTTTACTTTTAGAAGGAGTTATCATCATTATCCTTTGTCTTAAATAAGACTGTTAAGGATTGGACTGGATTAGATTAGAGGAGGAGGGAGGGGAGGATGATGAAAGGTTGAGGTGGAAAGAGATATTTTCCTATCTTGCTTGAGATTTGGGTTCATTAGCTTTAGAAACGCTCATAAAGAAACTAATATAAGGTTTAAAATGATAAGTTTTAAAACTTATGGTTGTCTGCTTATTTTGCAAGTGAAAAGGATTGTGCATGTTAGCTGAAGTGGAAGTCACTTGCTTCCCACGTCATTTAAATCGCTTTTAAGTTCCGAAGGGTTTCTTTCTACGGTTCTGCTTCATCCATGTGGGTCCCTTCCAATCTATTACCTTTATTTTGTTCTCAACATTTCCCCTTCATTTTCTTTTTATTTACCTCCCTGCCATTCCCCACTACATTTCATCGTTACTGCCCTGCCGCGGTATCGTTAGCATACGTTTCTCGTCATTAATAAGTTCGTAATTGGTCTAATTGCGATTTATATAATTAATCACAAGTCAAAACCAAGCTTTGGCCATGAAGAAAATGTAAAATTAATGCACAAATCATGGGATTACACCAGTCTAGTTTATAGACTAACGGTAGTTGTTAGTTATGGATCCATTCAACACAAGGTAGTAAACGCATGACGCTACATTAACAAAAACTTAATATTTTATTTATTTATTTTTTTTTTTTTTGACGTAGCATAGTGGCAATAGTGTAGTTTCAAAGGAATTACTGGGTTTTGGGTGAAGAAGTAAATATAATAATGACAGTCACAGATATGCCATATATGCTCATTGGAGTTTGGAGATCACTTCCTATCTCTGTGCTTTGCCTGCATTTCTCTCCTTCTTACAAACACAAATACATATGCATTTGCTAAAGGCTCTGGCTTTGGTTTCTTGAAGTGAAGTACCAAAATTGAGATTCCTTAAACAAAGTGGGGGTATGTCATGTGTATTAAATGACTTTGTCGTTGAAAGAGATATTACTATCATTATTCTTTAACTGAGAATTCTTTATCTTTCCTCCTGTTCTTGTCTTTCTTTTGAAATTATGTGCTTTCTGTTGAAACCATTGGTGAGAGAATCTGTTACTTTCTGAGCAAAATTTTGAGGTCAGTTTGGTTTTCATGGACTACTTGGTTTTACTACAAATGGGTTGATGATGGATCAGTGAAAGGTTGGTTTGTTGTTTCATTTTCTATTTCGTTTGGAGTTTTTGTTCGTTCGAGCTTGAGAAAGATTGAGATTTGGCTTGAGAAAGCTAGGGGCTTTGCTTTCATTTGGATTGTCAGTGTCTTTTGTCTTTGCTTGTGTTGTTTTGGTTGATATTTGTTGTTCAAAATAGTAAAAGAAAAATCAAATGATTACCGATTTGTTTGCTTGTTAACCGTTCAATTTCGTATTTGTGAACTGGGATTTTTCTACTTTTCGAGATTATCGCTGGCCTGGCCAGCAGTAACGTTCCTAGAAGTTCAGACAATAATTTGCAATCTAGTTTTGATAGTTCATTTATTAACATATTTTGGCTATGTGTCAAGACCTCTGGTTTTGGTAAGAATACTGTAGCTGATGATCTTTTGGCTAAAATGTGCCCTATTCAGGTTGCTTTTCTTTTTATTTTTTGGATTCCTTAAGCAGCTTTTTCATTTTAATTTTTTATGTTCATGCTAAAGTTGTTCATTTTTGTTGAGAATTGTTGGGAACTTAATGGGGTAAGAATCCTCAAGAAATATGCTGGAATTTTGATTGGGTTTAGGTAATTCATAAATATCGCAATTTAATAGCCCTCTTGTTGTTAGAACTGAAAATATGTAACAGATCGGCATGGTAGATTTATTCTATCTGCTCATCCATCTCTGGGCAACCTCTAGCCACCCAATGTGAATAACAAAGGAGATGAGAACTCCAGTTTGCTTTGGTTTAAGTCTCCAAATTTATGCATATAGTACATACCCTTATGCGCCTGTGAGTGTCTATTATCACTTGACTATTGTACCAAGAAAGTACATTTGAATTTTCCAAAAGAAGATAATTAAAGAAGTTATTTAAATGCATATTTAGACTAAATAAGTAAAGGGAGGAAGAAGTGATGAAGAAGACATTTAGGGAACAAATACTATTTAGTTTGACCAGCAGGTGTACAGTATTTCTGTTTTCATCTCTGTTTCGCAAGTTTTGAATTAGTGTACCTTTCAATAGTGCTATGAGGAGAGGACGAAGAAGTGTATTTTATTTGCTTATTTTTACAGTCCAAATTAAAAATCAGCTTAATACATTATACATTCTGAAGGATGCTTTATGTTTATGACTTCTCTGTTAACAATTCCACAGCAACCCCTTTATCTTCTCTACGATTGGCATTAAGTATGTCACAGTTTTTGTTTTCTTATGGGTCCTTCCTTTTCCTCTTAGGTTACTATTTACAGGACTTCTTCTTCTTTTATTTATTTTTTTTCAAGTGTGATTTTTGTTTACTTCTCTAATCTTTATACTATGATAGCATTGATATAGTATCTCTTCTTTGCAGATTATGTTAGTTGTACAGTTTGCTGCTGAAATTATCTAGAATTTATGCGAAGGATCCCTCGAGATGCTGACTTCATTATAATCAGGGTACAGGCAGACTGGTTAAGTATTAAATGCAAGCATCGAAGCAACACAGAAATTCAAGTATGTCCAGCAGATCTTACTATCAACCAAAGCAAGAAGTTGAGCCATACTGCCTTCCACAAATCCAAACTTTAGACCACCGCCTCCACTACAATGACAGCAACAAAAGAACCCTCTTCTCCAATCAGAACTCTTATGAACAATATTGCACCCTGGAATCATCTTCAGCAAATGGTATCTACACTATATATAACTCCCCATCAACTGTCATTTTCTCTCCCGATGGAAGCCCTATGTCAAAATCAGAAACTCAGTCATGCCTTCTCGATCTCCACCATTCCCCTGACAATACTTATGGCTCTCCTTTCAGTGGTTCATGCATAACCAATGATGAAAGTGATTTGAGGCAGAAGTTGAAAGAGTTGGAAACTGCTATGTTGGGACCAGATACAGATATTATTGACAGCATTGATAGTACCTTTCAGAATAAAGGCACATGCATAGACTTAGGAGAGATGGACAGCGGGAGACAAATACTGACAGCTATCTTGCAAGGTGACTTGAAACAGGTCCTCATTGCCTGTGCAAAAGCAGTATCAGATAACGACTTGTTAATGGCAAATTGGTTGATGGATGAATTACGTAGGATGGTGTCAGTCTCGGGTGAGCCGATCCAAAGGCTGGGAGCGTACATGTTGGAAGGGCTTGTTGCTCGGTTGCAATCCTCAGGGAGTTCAATCTACAAAGCTTTGAAATGCAAAGAACCAGCAAGCGCTGATCTTCTTTCTTATATGCACATTCTATATGAGGTTTGCCCCTACTTCAAATTTGGTTACATGTCTGCTAATGGAGCCATTGCAGAAGCTATGAAGGATGAAGACCGAGTTCATATCATTGACTTCCAAATATCTCAGGGGAGTCAATGGATCACTCTCATCCAGGCATTTGCAGCTAGGCCGGGTGGACCACCCCACATACGCATTACAGGTATTGATGATACTAGATCAGCTTATGCACGTGGTGGAGGACTGAATATAGTGGGAAAGAGGCTTTCTAAGCTTGCTGAGCAATTTAAGGTGCCATTTGAGTTCCATGCTGCATCTGTTTCTGGTTATGATGTTCAGCTAGAGGATCTTGGGGTTCGACGTGGGGAGGCTGTGGCTGCGAATTTTGCATTTATGCTGCACCAGATGCCTGATGAGAGTGTGAGTACTGAGAATTATCGTGACCGGCTATTGATGCTCGTTAAGAAGCTGTCACCAAAGGTGGTCACTCTCGTTGAGCAGGAATCTAACACAAATACTGCTCCATTCTACCCACGGTTCCTTGAGGCACTGGATTACTATACAGCTATGGTTGAATCAATTGATGTTACCCTCCCAAGGGTTCATAAGGAGCGGATCAACGTTGAGCAGCACTGTCTAGCAAGGGATGTCGTTAACATTATAGCATGTGAAGGACCTGAGAGGGTGGAACGTCATGAGGTTTTTGGGAAGTGGAGATCACGATTTAGAATGGCAGGGTTTAGGCCTTATCCTTTAAGCTTTGTGGTTAATTCCACAATCAAGACACTGCTAGAAAACTACTGTGATAAATATAGGCTTCAAGAGAGAGATGGGGCTCTGTTTCTTGGTTGGAGGAATAGAGATTTGGTCGCATCTTGTGCATGGAAGTGAAAATCAAAATCCATATGATCTTCTTTTGGGGGTCTGGGCAGAAGCTAAGGTACCTGCGGGTTCTAATGGCTTTCTTATGAAGGGGCCCCCAGCTGTGTGCTTTCTTCAAAATATCAAAGTTAGCCATTTTCTTTGGGACCATTTCAGTGCTTTGAAATCAGTGGTTTTTTGCCTATCTCAGAAGGGAGGTTGATTCCTGTGAGATTTCAGGCTTTGACCAAGGATCTGTACTAACTAGTATTAATCAAGTAATTGGGTGCAATATCACATCTTAGTAATCCTCCCCTGATTCCAACTCTAATGAAGAGATGCTTTGGCTAAAATTAGAAGGTTAGTCTCCAAGCACATAACATCTTTTTAAAGAGCGACCAGCCAGGGAATTACATTTTCTTTCTTTTCTTACATTGATGCGGACCCTCGATGTGGTGCGTATCAGAAACGAGTATTATGTTTTATTTTCAGTTCTAGAGGGACAGCTATTCAGGTTTTTTCTCGATGGACAACAAGCTTGTAAGACCCTTTCCAAACCTTTTGAATGTTAAATACACTTCCCGTTACAGGCCTTCAATCGCGGCATAGGCTCCAACTTGAAAATTGCAACCCTTTACGCAACCGAAGCATACTTAGGCTTTCGTAAACTAGTTTATGCTTTTATGGGGCTGGGGATGGGTACTTGTAGGGACACTTTCTTGATCCTTACGAGAGAGGGAAAATGAATCTCGTCTTCCAGATTATAACGTGAAACACTCGACACGGGCTTCCAAGATCGGAAACCGATGGATCACTGTACAAGGGGAAGAAAGTGATTACAACTGTGCTAGCTAAAAGCACTAACATAAACAGATTTCATATATTAATACTTCTAAGCATATCGAAATCTTTATCTATAATTTAATATCTTTCTGACTCATTACAATAGTTTTACACACTGAATGGTATTCACCCAATCTTTTATATCCCAGACAGTTTAATGATCTATGTTAAATGGAACCATCTTTGCGTGCGTAATAACATTATTAATTGAATCAGCAACTGGGTTCAGCTCCAGACAGGCTCGGCTTTTGGAGTTTTTTCTTGTTCACTAAAATTAGTCTCGGGGCATGTAGTACCGTTAACAACATCGTGGCAAGCAGTACCATTTTGTTCAGATTTTGCCTCTGATTCTCCATTTAGAAGGTCACTTGATCTACCCTCATGGTGCGAACTACCATGCCCGACGATACCATGGCCAGCATCTCTTTCTTCAATGGAACCCGACTTGTCATTCAGTCGCTCATCCGATTTACTTTCAGGACCTAAACTAGATCGATCAACCATCCCCAAGCAAACACCACCGGTTTCTTCAGATATTATTCTTGACGCATCATTTAGTTGCTCACTTGACTTACTCTGAGGACCGTAACTGGAATCAACAGCCATGTCAGGGCAGACAGCATCACTTCCTTCTAATTTTGTCTCAGACTCGCTATTGTGGGCTGTTGTACTTGTACTATTGTTTGGGCCTGCTGTGTTATGAATTACAGTTGTAACAGTCCTTGATGGTGGTACATCATGGTTATGTCGTCCTTCATAAGTTGTCATCACCAATTTTGCATTATGAGATGCCCTTTCTACATGTTTCTTGACTGGACATCCAGAACTTGAGCACCTGTAGTAATTCCTAAGCGACATGACAGTAGAAATTGAGTTAATGTATACTCAACAAGGTGATATTATCTAGAGTAGTATAGACTGAAGATTTAATCTACAATTCAAAGCATCAAGTCATATGCATCAGTTACTGCCTTCATTCAAGAAATAGGAGAAGCAAATCCTCTAATTACATTCAACAGCAACAGACCTCCATTACAAATATGTAGGAATGCAAATTCAATACAAGAAAAGATCAATATTCACCTAAAAAAAAAAAGTGTTTCTAGCCACGTATAAATAATAAAATCAACGCATACCGTGGATTTGGATTGCCTTTCACTAATTTCTGTCCATATTTACGCCAGCGGTACCCATCATTCACAATATCAACTGCACTAATTGTCTGAACAACTCGTTGTTCACCAGTTGGTTTATCAATGATATTTGCATTAGTAATCGGGGTTTCTTTTTTCCTGTTAAACAATTTTGGAGCCTTAATTGAAAATCAGCTCAAGAATCGACAAGTATACAAAAAATTCAAAATAGCCATCAAACTAACATACCTGCGTTTTGATCCTAGTCTATCATCACTATCAACCTCATCTTTTGATTGCAAAAGAGGACTTTTCACATCATCACTTGCTGCAACAACTGAAAGTCGGGAATTATCTGCTGGCTCAATCTGATGAGGTGTCTGCCCATGTGCATCAGATGATTTCTCTTCAAGTAAGAGGTCACAAAATAAATCAAGCAAGTAATTAACTGCTAAACTAAACATTAATAATTAAGAGTTTTTCTTACCTTTGGCAACACTTAAAGAAGAGCCATCTGGTCTCTCTTCAACAATGGACACAACAAATCCAACAGCTTGAGGGAGGTTTGGAACCTTTGGATGGTCATGTTGACCAAAGCAAATAGTATCTGCAATCTGCCCATCTGGGGTACAATCCAATTGCTTTTTAACTTGGCAGTTTGGATGTGTACATTTGTAGTAGCTCCGGACATATTCATTTCCCCTAACAACTTTTTGTCCATACTTGCGCCAGTTATATCCATCCTCTGATACTTTCTCACGTATGATGGAAGGTGTGCTCCCTTCCACACCAGCTTGTGAGGCATTGATAGTCTCAATAGTCTCTGACACTTTCCCAGATATTTTAGAAGCAATGCCTCCTTCTTGATCTGAACACAGTGAATGACCAGTATTTGATTCCCGAGACTCTTTCTTCATTGTCACTGAAGGAGTGCCACCCTTTTGATCAGATTGTAATGCAAGAGTTTCACTAGCAGGGATCTGTTGAAATTCATGATCTTCACTGTTGGTTCTTTCTACATGCAGCACTTTTTCAGAAGCAACTTCATCAGTTACATTCTCCTCCGACTTAATCATGTCAACTTGTGGAATTGAATGTCAATGAAAGAACAACTCAGTGTGTCATTACGCGAATTTCATCTTGGACTAGCATAAAGGCTAAATTCTGCAAATTAAAACCTGAAAAATAAAAACAGAAGGAATAAGAAAGCAATCTATTATGCTTGGCTTTGTCATGCATTCTTAATAAGTCCACCTCCAACCTAAGCCATGTGTAGCTCAATAAAAACTTTGCTAAAAAATGCTAATTTTTATCAAAAGATAGTCTTTAGCATTCAGAGAACTTATTAGCTTCATTCCTCCATCAAATAAAGTCTTCTAATCCCTTTCCACCTCCAAATTTTCACTAATTGAATCCATCACTCGTTATGTTGTATGGAAGGAAAGAACATAAGAGTAAAAACCCTTTATACAAAAGCCCCCAATCCCTTTTAAGCAAAAGCACTTATCAAGCTTTCTACTCAGAAAAGTGTTAATAGTCTAGTCCAACCAAACACTACAAAAGAGACAAACAAAAAGCTGTGTCCGGCGGCGTGAAATTGGGACTTTCTTCATTTTCAAACAAGTAAAGATTTTCATCTCCTATTAAACTTAATTCCAAGTTTAAAGCTATAACTCATGCTAACAATTTACTCAAACTCTCAAATTACATAATTTTCTCACACTTTCTCAGCATCCAAACAGAGTCTATACCAATTACAAGCTCTAATTCTGCATAAATATCATCGACAGAGTAAAATTTACGCAATTAACAAGCAAACGTAGCAATTATTTTAAGAAAAAAAATAATCCAGTAAAAGTACCGTCTTCATATACGAGTTCAAAGCCCTAGCAAATTCGAGATCACGTGCCTCAATTTCCCGTACAACGAACCGTTGACTTTTGCTCGATCTCAGCGGCGGATCTCGCCAGCTCGAGATTCGAGCGGCAAGTCAACGCTACAGAAAGTTGTTGAATGAATTCTAGTGATGGATTGGGCAAGCGAGCAAGAGGAATAGGCTAATTGGGGTTGTAATTACAAAGCCTAATCCATAAACGGACTTGAAGAAGAAGAGGAACCACGGGGAAATGATTGGTGTATCAAGGAACAGCGAAGCATCCGTGTTCTCTTGTTGTGCGAGGCTGTGATTGGGTGATCTGAGCCGCTGGATGGAATAGAGTAATAGGAGATTTTTAGATTGGGGTAACTAAAATATGACCCCTAATTTAAGGTCTTTTAAAAATGACCATGTACATGTGATGATCATAAATTGACATACAGCCTTTTTCATTATTTAATTTTTACCCCTTATTTAATTATTAGTGATGATCATAATAATAGTTATCTAAATTGTTTTAAATTATAATCACCTTTTATAACTTTTTTTTTCTTGGTCCGTTTTCAGTATGGACTCCTTGGACCCTTGTTGGGCCTAAAGATTGAAAGGACCCTATCTGGACAAAAAGAAAAGGGCGACAATTGAAATAATGGTAAAATACAGGGACACCAGGGGCAGCACCGAGAACATGATCTTCACCGACTTAAAAAACTGTAAAACGGTACCGTATAAATTTGTTTCTAAAAGTTTAACAAACAGCTTTACAGCGTATTGCTCTGTCTGTCTTTTCCTCTCAAGAAATTGTTGTCGATTCCCGGTTTCCCCAAAATCAATTTCTCTCCTAAAACCCTAACCCTAATTCCACAAAATCAAAACGATGCTTCTGTCTCCAGGCCACTCCCCGCGTCAGCTATCGTCACCGTCACCGTCACCGTCTTTATATTCTGAGAATGCTCTCCAAAGTGTCGACAATCCGTCGTCGTCCACTCCAAAGATTCCGGCAAGAAAACGGGCCAAAGTACTTGACGAAGACACGTATGTGGCGGTGATCGAGAGCATCATCGAACGCGATTACTTCCCCGATTTATCGAAGCTCCGTGATCGGTTCGAATGGCTACAGGCGACTCGGAGCGGTGATCCGGTCCAGATCCGAGATGCCCAATTGAAGATTATGGAACGCCGTAATAAAAGGGTAACGACTTTCAACTCTGAAGGTAAAACCCGAACTCAAACGCAAACTCCAGGTTCTACTTTTGCGCGAAATTTTACGCCTTTCGATGAATTTAATGCTAGTGTTAAAACTCCCAAAATCGAGGAGGAAATATCCGGCGACGGAGAGTGTAGGGATGATAATGGTGAGGTTGATGTGTCATTAAATTTAGATGAGTTTTTGAGAAGGCATACAAGTGAAGATAATGAGAGTTTTTCGAAACTTTTAGAGAAAGTTAATAAAAAGAGAAAAGAAAGATACGATTTTCTACTAGAAGGTGAAAGAAGAGATAATAATTTGATTGAGGATGTTAAAAGGGATCGAATTACTGATGGATATGGTACGTCAGATCAGCCTCCCAGTACACTGGAAGGTTGGAAGTACACGGCGAAGAATTTGTTGATGTATCATCCATCTGATCTGGGTGAGGCTCCGTTGACTGAGGAGGAACGGGAGGTGAGATTGAAGGGTTTAACCAAGGAAATTAACAAAACAAATACTCGTTTCCATGGTAAAACTATGGATTCGAGGCCGAAAGATGATGGTACAGTTGAAGTGCTTTATACCCCGGTTGTGGGGACCACTCCAGGGCCTGTGTTGGATAGATATGGAGATAAGATGAAGAAGTATGACTTAGAGGATATGAGAAAGACGCCGAATAGGTTTTATGTGGAGTCGGTGAAGAGAGCGGAGAATGGGTATAGTTTTGTTAGGACGCCGTCACCAGCTCCTGGTGTTGATGAATCCCCATTCATCACATGGGGTGAGATTGAAGGGACACCATTGAGGTTGGAAACTGAAGATACGCCTATTGACATTGGTGGTAGTGGTGATGGTCCTCATTTTAAAATTTTTAGTGCACCTTCAAGAGACGTGAAGGCCCATGATTTGTCAAGGGAGGCTTCAAGGAAGTTGAGGGAGAGGTCGAAGATTTTTCAAAAGCCACCATTGCCATCTCCATATAGAGGTGGAAGTGCTAGTCCAAGTGCAAAGATGCTATCTCCTGCTGCTCAGAAGTTTATGAGGAAAGCTATTGCAAAGTCTTCATCTTCTGTTGATGATGCCCTTCGTGCCAGTTACCGTGGTTCAAGCCCTGTGGTGGGTACTCCTAAAGGTGGAAGGAGTATGTCAAGGCTTGGAAGGGATGGGAGCATGAGTTCCAGGTCACCTTCTGTAACGGAGGGTTCCAATCCTCCTTGGTAATCTGATTTCCGTTTGTTAATTTCATGATCTTTAGCAATGTTGTATTATCGTACGTAACTACAAAAATACAATCCTTTTATTTTCTTTTTTTTATATGGATTAGCATGTAATTCCAAACGTATTTTCCATGTTCATAAAGACTGGTTAAATGAGTAGCACAAAATACTGAGTATTGCCAATGCTTTGTTTCAGGTTTGTCAATGATTATTCACTTATGTTGATGTAATTGATTTATACTTGTCATTGCAAATCTTCTTCTCTAGTGACTCTGAAATTTCAATAATTGTATTTCGATGGGTCACTAATGTGTGTCCTTTTATATAAAAATTTGGAATACCAGATGAAGAAATCACAGCTTCTATAATTATCTTTTTTAGAATACTGGTTCATGGGCTCTCTTATTCTCTTGTAACCAATTTGTTTACTTTTTGCACTTTTGGTTTCAACCTATAGATCGAGAGTTCATCCCTTTGAGGCCTTATTTGGGATATGAACGGTTGATATTTTAGTGGTTGATATCTAAAAAGGGCTACTATTATTTGCTTAGAAGTGTTTGGACCTTTCGAGATAAATACTAAAGCGATCAAGTTTCGCTTGGCTATGGTCAACCCTGTACAAATTTTTAGATTCGATCAGGTTGTAGAAATCATTTTGCATGTGAAGCTTTGGGTGTTGCTATTTCCAGGTTAAGGGGAAATGAAATGATTAAGTGTGTCAAGATGAGGTCTTAGTTTTTTGTGATTGAAATATGAGATTTGATTTTAGTGTGTCAAGAAGAAGTTTTAGTTTTTTGTGATTGAAATATGAGATTTGATTTTGCTTTGGTTATTAATATTTCATCTTATAGATGCTTGGGAAATTAACAAAGCTTGATATTTATAGTTATGACCTAGATTTTCATAGAAAATGAAAACAAAAATTGTAAGAAGTAACAATATGAGGTACTCTATTGAAAATTGTATATATAAAAGTTCCCAATTTTGGGGAATTCACGTAAATAACTAAATTTTAGGGGGGTTTTTAAAAAATAACTAATCTCTTTATATCTTTTTTATTTATCTAACCAAACCCAGGTAAATAACAATTATATCTTGACAAGTCAAAACGATGGTTTGGTAAATCAAATGACGATTCGGCGAGTCAAAATAACAGCCCAACGAGTTAAAAGGACAATCCGATGAGTTAAAATGACGGTTCGACAGATTAAAATAATTGTTCGATAAGTTAAATGACGATCTGACGAGTCAAATGACTGTCAAGCGAGTTAAGTGACGGTTCGACAAGCTGAAATTATTATCGAAAGACTGTCTGACGAGCTAAAATGATTGTCCGATCAGTTAAAAAGATTATCTAACAAGTTAAAATGACTGTCCAACGAATCGAAATGATTGCTTAACAAATCGAAAAGATTGTCCAACGAGCTAAAATGATTGACCTGTAAGTTAAAATGACTCAGACGAGCTGAAATGACTGTTCGACGAGTAAAAATCATTTTCTGATGAACTTTTTAATGATTGTCCAATTGGAAAGTATTAAAGTGGGGAAGAGGTGTTTATATATTATATATAGAGAGGTATAATGGTTATAAAACTAGAAATATGTAGAAAAAAAGAAAGAAAACAACTACCATAGTTATTTTTTGAAAACCCCTGTGTATAAAAAAAGAAAGAAAACAGCTTCCATAGTTACTTTTTGAAAACCCCCCCTTTAAATGGGTTATTTTGACAAGTTTTCCAAAAATTTTATTTTTCTTATCAAATCATCGGGCTAAGGGATTTTTATGGGTCAAACAGTTCATTATTCGTCGACTGGATCATTTGTCTGTATGATTATTATAGGGCAGATGACACATCTGTTGGTGAGGGAATCAAAATAATTTTACCGTTGTTATTTTTCAAAATATCCTCCTAATTTTAGTGATTTTCGCACTTAACTCAAAAAGAAAAATAGAAAAGTACTTGTATCAAAAATAATCTCATTCCAGTTTTCCATGATATGAATTTAGATCATGAACAATAGAGTAACAGCTAGGATGGTTGATGAGAGCATTATTTAAGATGAGAATATTATTTTGATAATACAAACTATTAGAGAATTATTATCTGGACCACATAGGGAGACTGTGTCCTTAAGTACATAAAACTGTTTCTTTCTGAAGTTTTTGTCATGATTAGCTTCTCAGCTTTGACGCAGATTACAAGCCTGGATTTATGAAGAGACAGTCGTTGCAATGTTTCACATATCGTTTGTACTTTGAACTTTTTAAGATGATTTCAGCTTGGTGAATGCACCTTAGGAGTACTTTTGTATGGAAAATGTTTAAGGTCATTGTTTAACATTGGATTTGATGAGAAGTGGTAGTCTGGTTGATATTTAGGCAACTCAGATTGTGGTCATGGTTATTAGGGTACTTGGGTCTCACACTAGCATTATTTCCTGGGTACAGAACTTCTTCTCACAGTTCGGTGACCTCTTAGATTTCTGAAATCTAGAGTTGAATGTGAGCACATGCATGTATGGTAGCTAGATTCTACCTATCTTGTTTATATCTCTACACAAGTCATAACTATCCCTCTCTGTCTGAACCAAGAGTGAAATCATGTGAAATGGTCTCGATATGAACATTCCCTCTCCTTTTCGATTTCGTTCCCTGGTTTTCTTCTTCCTTTTTAGCTTTTTGTTTAACTTCTTTCTAAGGTAAGCTAGAGGTAATGCATCTTTGCCCAAACACAGCAACACAGGCACGCATTTGACCATCTTCATCCTGGTTCTGATGCATCATCCGTGACATTTGGGCAATCTCAAAATTTAAAGGCATTGCATTTCTCCCATGTTTGGGATTGCACATTGAGATTCAGCGATCCTGATCCCATCTCTGATTCGGGCACAGGTATTTCATGAGCCTTTTGTAGAGTCCTTTAATGGGTTCTTGGTTTCAAGACCTTTTCTTTGGTAATCATTCACGGGCATGAAGAAATGCCGTTGCAGTCGGTGCCTGATCAAGTTCTGAGAATCACACGGGTATCATCTTTCGATCAGATCTCTTCTCTTAACTGTCCAGATGCTGGCAAGTCGGTTTTCATCGAGGGGCGTCGTGTTGCCTGACTTGTCTTCCAGAATTTAATTCTAAGTGCATTGTATTAAGAAATATCTTAACTCAATTTTTATTAATTTTACACACACAAAAAAAAAACTCTGTAAAAATCATGTTAAAAATAATGAAATGAAAAATAAATTAATATGTAAATAAGAAGAATGACAAGGTAGCTTACTCGAATTGTCATTTGTTGAAGACATGGTATTATAACAATGTTTTAGTCATAAAAGAATAATAATAATAATAATAATAATAATATTTTACTTATCTGAATGGCGGGCGCGCGCCGTGCACCCGCGCAAACGCAAGAAACGATTTGACGCGGCTAATCTAATAACCTGTCTTATCATCTATTACACGTGTTCAATCCAAAAGATCTCAAACGGCGTCGCTTTACCTAACCGAATCCGGTTTCGCGGCAAGTATAAAAGCGCAGGCTTAGCACTTCTGGATTCATTTCCACTCGTTCAAAAATTCAATTCCACTTTGAAAATCTCTCCAAGACTGAAATCAGAAGAAGTTAAACGCTCCATCTCGCGGTTTCGCAGTAACAGTTCTGCAAATCTCAAGGTACTCTACTGGCTCTCTCTCTCTCGATTGGAACTTTAATCTGAAACCTTAGCAATGGATTGGTGTTGAATATTTATATTTGTAGCTCGAAACTGCATTATTTTTGTTTGCACTTAATGGAGGGATTCTACTGTTGATTCGTGTAGTTTCGAGTAATAGTAGTTTATGATGATCTTTTGATTGGTTAATACTAGGAGCTTTCATATGTTCATCAATTTGATTATTATTATTATTATTATTCTCTGTTTGATTGAGAATTTGTTGCGTAAATGCTAAGATACAACTAGAAGTATGATATCACAAGCTATCTTTCGGATTAATTTGATTTGATTTACTTAAGGTGTGTTTGGGAGGGCTTTTATAGCAACACCTATGAAGTAAGTACTAATCATGAAAAGCACTTTTTGAAGAAGTTCCTGTCTGTCAATTGTTCTCTAAAAGCACTTCACGTGTTCTCTTTTTGTTAAAAGAGCACTCCAACCAAATGCTATAAAGCTAACAGAAAAATGCATTTGGCAGTGTCATTGTCGAACGTGCTCCCAAACACGCTACTAATAATACAACGGTTTTTAATACTAAAACATGATATCTTAATTGGTTCGAGTTCATATTTTGCAGTTTCTTGCAGTATCATAAGAATCGTGTTTGTTTTGTTCAGAATCTTTGAATTAAAACTTAAAGCATGGTAGTTTGAGCCCTTGATTATGATAAAAGCTTCAATTTAACCTGTATTCAAGTTTGCCGATCAATGGCTCTGATACAATCTATTCTTTGCTGGATTGTGCATACTTTCAATAAGATTGATAATTTTTCTTTTGAATTTGTACTTTTTCAGTTCGTTTTTCAATTATGAAAGATGTGAATTTATTCAATATTCAGAGTTTTGGTTTTGTGAACTTTCTTATGATACTGATTTTGTTTGGAAGATAGAACTATTTCTTTCGTTCTTTCCTTCTTTACTTTCTTTTTTTTTTTTTTAGTTTCACGAAGTCTATTTTGTTTCATCTTCAAGATGCCTGCTGCAGACCCCAATATGTCTGATAGAGATGGAGAACCTTTTGTGGAGGTTGATCCTACTGGTAGGTTTGGGCGGTATAATGATCTACTTGGTTCTGGTGCTGTGAAGAAGGTTTATAGGGCATTTGACCAGGAGGAAGGTATAGAGGTAGCCTGGAATCAGGTGCGGTTGAGTCATTTTGGTGATGATCCAATGCTTATCAATCGGCTTCACTCGGAAGTTCAATTGCTGAGAACATTGAAGAACAAGTATATCATTGTTTGTTACAGTGTTTGGTTGGACGATGAGCATAACACATTGAACTTCATTACCGAGGTGTGCACATCAGGAAACCTGAGAACTTACAGGAAGAAGCATCGCCATGTGTCACTTAAGGCCTTGAAGAAGTGGTCTAAGCAGGTACTTGAGGGATTGGAGTATCTCCATACACATGACCCCTGCATTATTCACCGGGATCTCAATTGCAGTAATATCTTCATCAATGGGAATGTTGGTCAGGTAATTTAACATCCTGCAATTAATATGAAATAACTCCTCCTAATTTTATGAGCACTGTGATATGTTGCCCAGATTTTTTTTTTTTTCTCTTTTCCATAATTACTTTTAAGCTTTACGGACTTTTCTTGATAGAGCCATGGGTTTTCTTGCATTCCAGGAGTTTAGTTGGATTTCTTCAGAAATTGCAGGTTCCTTGTCCGTGGCTACAATATCTCAATTCTTGTAGAGTGTCTCAGTAGTTTGACAGGTTAAAAATAAATCTAGGTATAAAAGAGAAATATTGATATTTGATAGAAAAATTATTTGAAGAATTAACAGAATATTACAAATCAAAGACACGTGCCTTGTATATTTCTTAAGAGTTGCAAAGCAACCTAAATACAAGTCACTAGTATAGAGATGAGGTGGATGAAATTCCTATACCATGTTGCAGCCTCACCTTTTTGGATCTTTATGTAACATCCATTCTAAGATATGTTTTTCATTTTACGAGTAGAATTCAAGCAGAAACGACCTATCTCCAAAATTGAAAAACCAACAAAAGCTTGACAATTTATGAAGATTGAAAATCTCCAACTAAGACAAATGTTTTCTTTTTCCATTCTTTTATGGCTTGCTGAACTTGAAACATCTTTAACTTCTCTATATAGGTAAAAATTGGTGATCTGGGGCTTGCAGCAATAGTGGGGAGGAGCCATGTAGCACATTCAATCATCGGTACACCAGAGTTTATGGCGCCCGAGCTGTATGAGGAAGATTACACTGAGATGGTGGACATATACTCTTTTGGTATGTGCCTCCTTGAGATGGTGACAATGGAGATACCTTACAGCGAATGCGACAGTATTGCCAAGATATACAAGAAGGTAACGTCTGGAATTAAGCCCCAAGCTCTGAACAAGGTGAAAGATCCAGACGTGAAGGTATTCATAGAGAAGTGCATTGCCCAGCCGAGGGCCCGACCTTCCGCCTCTGAACTTCTAAGGGACCCCTTCTTCTCTGAGCTTATTGCTGATGCAGATGAGACTGACCCAAGTGCATGATCACTTTTGAAATGAACCATGTTTCTAAAGACTAATACTAGCAAGTTACTCGCTTTGAAGAGATGTATGTCGGCCTGTGTAACTCTCTCTTTACTAGATAAATTTCCCTCCGATGTCTATATTTTGTACAAAAATAGTAGACGTGTTGTCTGTTTACTCAGATTCAGTATGGCACGTTGGGTTCTCCTGTTAATCATTACAGCTACCAGATATGGTAAACTGGATTTGGTATTATTTCTCAGGACTTCCCTTGAGGGGCTTTAGATTCTTTGGCATTGATATCTGCGAATAAATTTCATTTCAAAGTTGTGAGACAATTGCCAGTGGCGTTGAAGAAAGGTCGACAAAACCTCTATACAAGAAGCCTGCAATTGTGTATGGTAATATTAACTGTGAGAAATATTATTTTGATTTTTTCTCTCTAAGAGATTGTGTTTGTGTTTGGTTAACCGTGTAGAATTTATTACTTGCGAAAATGAGCAGACTTAAAAGTGATGATTTAGCAATTGGGGATAATTGAGTGATAAAAGATTTTCAAATGGTTATTTTCATTCTCTAATAATTACAACAAACATGTTTGGAGATAGAAGATGCAAATATTCAAGGCAATACATTAATGCATAAACTATCCATTGATGTTTAAAAGGTATATCAACTAGTTTAAAGTTTCAAGAGTTTATCTCTAAGGCTTTGTATTGAGTTTCTATATCTCATTAACACTATTGTTGAACAACCGGACTACAAACAAGGGAGAATATAAGAGGTAAAATGGAGAAAATCTTTTCTTCTTTCTTTGTCGTTTACACACATATAACTATACATAAAGTATTATTTTATTATAGTCACAAATACCTTAATTATTCTTGAGTTTCATAGGCTTTGTTCTTAATCTTGTATTTCTGGCCTTGTTCTTTCAATTGTGTGATTTTGTCTCTTTGCCCAACAGATTGATTTAGTTTAACAAGTTTAAAAAGAAATAGTGTATCACCTCTAGTCAATAATGTATTTTAATCCTATTATAATCCTTAATTAGTTATATGCAAAATTAATCATATAATTATCCTCAATATGTTATAAATAATTTTATGATTATGTTAGTCCACTTATAATTATTTCAATATTTCAAACATCGGAAGAAATGAAATGGCTTTCATAATTTACTTCAAATTCAAGCATTACTCATCTTGATGTTGGAAAATAAAAAATAAAAATAATCTCTGCAGCTGTAAAGGAGTATTGCTTTAGTTGTAAGGATCTAAGCTGTAGTGTACATGGTACCTGCAAATTCCATTTCCCGCCCATTGTGTATGAAACTTATCGAGATAATAATAATAACAATAAATCAAATAAACCAAATTACCAGCTATTACTTACGTGGACATCATTGTTTTTATACGAGTGAATATCACTTTTGATGTGTTAATTGGCACGTAATTTTTTTAGTATAATTGACATTTTTTAATTAATAATTTAATATGTAAGCGATGCTATTATTTTAGATTATATTACTTCTAACGTGTTTTATTTTGTCAATAAAACAATATCTTTCATTTTTCTTTCTATTAATATACGTCGGTACACCTATACACAAAATAATATATTTGTGAGTACCGTGTCAAGATAAGCAAAAAAGTGATTCTGGGGATTGAGGTATGCTTGGTAGAAAGCAAGCAAAACCTCTCCATTCAAAGCAACCCGAATTTTCAGAAGCCGTGCCGTTTTGGGTGTTAGCATGCGCTACAAAGCACACGTAACTTGATCCGCACTTCATCTCCCAACTTTATCATTTTTCTATTCTATTTTTTCTCATTTCCTAGTCGCCTTTTCTCTATGAACACATTTCCTCTACAACTCTTCCACAAGAAGCAATATTCTTTAGCACATTTGACTACCAACCCAAAGCCCACATCTACCAAGGCCTTCCTTTCTCAGTTTCTTGGTCATGTATGTGGGTAGCATTCTTATACGTAAACGTGATGGATTCTCTAAACTCTAGGAAATACCCATCAAACCATGTAATATCAACTTACCCAAAAAAAAAACTATCCATGCCAAAAACAAATCCGATCTCAAAATGGACAATGAAAATATCAACTTATATGAGTCTCTTATATGCTAAAAAAATGATCAACTTGCTGCTGCATGCC
Organism: Bursera palmeri; assembly: GCA_026225775.1. NCBI lineage: Eukaryota > Viridiplantae > Streptophyta > Magnoliopsida > Sapindales > Burseraceae > Bursera > Bursera palmeri. The sequence continues at coordinate 68,720 of JANKKB010030198.1, forward strand.
AAGGTCATGCGAGGGAAGTGAAAAACTGTAGCATATTATTATAAAGTTGGAGGCCAAGTAGCTGGTGAGTGGTATCACAAGAATTCAACTTCTCGCGACTCGAGGAAGCGTTTTTGAAGCCTTAAAAATTGGATTTTGAGTTGAGCGCTCGTGTGCATTTGACTTTGACTAGTAAAAATAAACTTTGCATGCACGAGCGTTATGTAGACAAACTGATCAAACTAACCACCACTTTTTTCTTTCTCTCATTCTGTTGCAGTCCCACTGGTTTTCTGGATTCTAGACCCTCCAATAGAGTAATACTACGCTTTTATTTCAGTCTTGGGATGAGCTCCAAGCATTTGAAGTCGTTTAAAGAGAAACTAAGTGAGAAGCAATGTCTATACTTGCAGCAGAGAATCAACTGTGATTGATTTCTCAGAGTTTCACTAGCAGTAGATTTGTTCCCTTTTTTACATCATTTTCATGAGCTTTTGAAATGGAAGTTGTGAGCTCCAAAGATAGTAGTTCAGTGGCCTCGAGTCCATTCTCTTCACCTAACATCAGTGCTCTGCTAAAGATTAAGATTGTCGCATGGTAAGATTATTGGTTGTGGTTTGTCCTTACTGATTCTTAGCATATCTTAGAATTCTTCTGAATGATGTTTTAACTGGATCTCAGGAGCCAAGAAACCGGCTTGCCTGTTTCTCTACGAGTTCGAGTTGGCAACAGAAGCTTCAACCTGCACAAGGTAAGATGAATTTCTACAGAAAATAAGAGAAAGATTTCAGACTCTACATAAGAAATTTATTGTTTTTTATAGTTAGCCAGACTTCGATTCTGTTTCTTTGCTATTTTGTAGTTTCCACTGTTTTCAAAGAGTGGATACTTCAAGGAGAGATCATTGAATGAAACAAATGAGCATGAGCTACCACCTGAGTTTCCTGGAGGGCCAGAAGCGTTTGAGATGATTGCATTATTCATCTACGGTTCATCCACATTGATAGACCCTTTTAATGTAGCAGCTCTGCGATGTGCAGCAGAATTTCTTGAAATGACCGAAGAAAACTGCCCTGGCAACCTCTGTGAGCGCTTTGACCTTTATCTAAACCAAGTGGTTTTGCAGAGCTGGGATGATACTTTGATTGTCCTCCAAAGATGCCAAACATTGCTTCCCTGGGCTGAAGAGCTCTTAATCATAAGCCGCTGCACCGAGTCCTTGGCCTTCATGGCCTGTATGGAGATCCTTGACCCAGAAAGGAGACGGGAGAAACCGGTTGCTACATTAGAGTCGTTGGTTAGTCAAGCCTGGTGCTGTGAAAGAGTGAAGGGCATTGTGAGCCAGGACCTGTGGATCAAAGATCTCATAGCTCTACCATTCGGATTCTTCAGAAGGATAATAGGATCCTTGAGAAGGCAAGGAATGAAAGAAAAGTACGTTAATCCTATCATTGTTTTCTATGCAAATAAATGGATACTCTCCAAGAAGACACGCCAATTCTGGGAAAACTGTAATGAGAAAGTTGGGGATAGAGACACAAATGACAAAAGTTCAGAAATTTTACAAGGTATTCTAGATTTACTCCCTTTGGGAGAGAAGGCTAGCAGAGCAATTCCTGTTGGATTCTACTTTGCATTGCTTTCTAGGTCCCTGGAAGTTGGTTTGAGAAGTGTTAGCAGGGCACAGTTGCAAGAACAGATTGCCTCTCTTTTGCACTTTGCCCAGGTGGAGGATTTTCTCCTTCCAGAAGCTGGGACAGAGTCAATCTCTTTCAGCATGGAGTTGATCACAATGGAGAGTATATTTTCAACTCATGTATCATTTAATATGGAGACAAACCATACCCCTTCAGCAAACAACTCTATTGTTGCAGAATTATGGGACACATACCTTTGCCATATAGCTTTTGATCCAAAAATGGGGCCCAAAAGATTCATGGAACTTATTGAAACAGTTCCAGTACCTTGGAGACAGAGCCATGATCAACTCTACAGAGCAATGAACATCTTCCTACAGGTAAGCTTTACTACCTTCATCAAACCCCAAAATTGCAAGATAGTTCAAACAAGTCAATTTGAAAAACACATGCTAATATAGGGCTAGAAAATTCTGTCATTGATTAGCTCACCAAGCGGAGATTGATCTCAGCTGTTACTTTGTCAACCTAGAATGTAAACCCCTTTGATCAGTGTGAGTCGATTATTTCTAATTTTGGACTACTAGTGCACAAGACTCACACTGTGGTATTGATGTTCTTCAGGCACACAAGCAGATATCCCAAGACGAGAAGGGGTCAGTATGCAAATACTTAAACTGCCAAAAGCTATCCCAAGAGGCTTGCATCGAGGCCGTTCAAAATGAGATGATGCCTCTCCGTCTAATTGTCCAGGCTCTCTTTGTGCAACAGCTGAACACACATCAGGCTTTCAAAGATTGCTCAGACTCGTTTAGGTACATGCAATATGGAGAGTTTTCAGGGAGCTTACCAAGCACAAGATGTCCAAACTCCAAAACCCTAGATCAAGAAGAAAGCCCGTGTACAGATGGAGCAGAACCAGGCTTCTTGCTGACCAAAGACCTTCCGATGCATAGTTGTGAGTTTTCCAGGAAGGAATACGAGTCTACGAGCTTCAGAATTCAGAACCTTGAACAAGAGCTCATGTCCCTGAAAAGAAGCCTTCAATTGCAGAACATTTCAAAGAAATCAGAAACAGTTTCAACCAAGCCACAGAACATAAAATTCAAAGGTCTAGAGAACCGATCATTGAGCAAGAAGAGGAACCCTCTTGGACAAGTGACAGGTTGCATTGGGTCAGTGAATTTTGCTTCACAGAGAAAATATGCTAGCAGGCTATTGAAGGTCTTTCATCGGATAACTTTGTTTGGAAGCAGAAAATCAAAGAGAAAGGCAGGTGCCTCCAGTGCATGGACCAAATCAGCCTAGGCACGAAATGTACTCACACCATGCACAATCATTTTGGGAACAAAGATCAAAACAATTTCTCCTTGTGCAGATTTTGATAACTGATAAAGCAAATCTAAACTTACGCCGCAGTGTACATCAAACTAAAACCAGTAATAACGCCAAAATGTACACAAAATGACACAGGCCAAAGGAGGTACTAATCATTTTTTTTTGGTCCCGTGCTCCCCACCTCTCACCTCGGTAGTAATCAATTCTTTTGCCTCGTGCTCCCAACCTCTCACCTTAAAGCAAAAAGAACTGGATGTTATGAAAGAACATACTAAAACTATTTTGAGAGACTTTGGAAGCAATCCTTGGAGAGAACTAGTAGTAGTAATGGCTGTTTAATCCATTCCTTTTACCACCACCAATGTTTCCTTCAAAAATTATTCCCCAGAGTAATGTCAGCAATACTAGATAGATCAGCAGTTGAAATCCGTATCTCGTTCCCCTTAAGATGTAACCAAAGATATCATGTACAAAAAGTAATGGGACATTTATTCAAATTAAACAGGGAAGTCAAATATGAATATTAAGTAAATCAGGAAGGGATCTGTCCATCAAATTCCGTGTCTTATTATTTTTCTTAGGAAATACATTTCTTTATGTGGAAATTTGAATATAAGACTACACTATCGAATCTTCTGCCAATATGAAACTCTGCCTGATGCAGTGGAAGAGGATCAAAGTCCATGGAAAAAGAAACACCAGATTACTGGCATGCCATATACTTACTGCATATCCTAATGTTAACATATATTCCAGCTAACAATTTAACATGTGTATACACAGGTTGAACATTTCTATAAGATGAACATTAATATGAAACTGAGTAATTACTCGTGCCAATTCTAAGTATCTCTAGGACACATTCAATCTTCTAATTTCAGTTGTCTCAGCATCAGAGAAAGCTAGATCAAGTTAAACCAGCTGTTACAAAAATAGACCAGCCTGAAACCTTCAGACAGTAAAAACAAAGATTCTTTCTCGAGCATCCTGATTGCCACTGCCCCATTTAAAAGACTGGTGATGTTAGTTTCCTGTCATAATAAAAGGGAAATCTTAATTCAAGCACTTTTGAGGAACGCCAAGCAAACAAACATCATGAAGAATTGAGATCATATATATAATGATCACACTAACAGGCAATGCAAAGCATTTGACTAATTGCAAAACTATTACCTCTTTACAAACACATGATGATGCCTTTATGCTACGCCATAATGCTGTTATCACCTTGCTTTGCAACATGCTCAACAGTTCCAAGAGATGACTGTGGAGCAACCTCTTCTACCATATTGGCAGTATAAATATCACTCTCACCAGCAACCTGACCAATCTGTGGGTCACTAACCTCAAGAGTTGTATCACAAATGTGTGAGTCATTGAACTCAGCAATTGCACCAGGAATTTGTGTGACCTTGACCTCATGTATAGCATCAGATATTTGCGCATCTTTGACCTGATCAACTGTGTTACAAATTTTTGAGTCAATGACTTCAGCAGATACATCATATAGCTGAGGTGTTACTGTAAGAGCCTCTTCTGATACTTTAACCATTTGAGGATCACCGTCACTCACAACATGAGTGAACTGAGAGTCATTGATCCCAAAATTTGCATCACAGAGCTGAGAGTCATTAACCTCATTAGTTGCATCAAAGAGCCGAGAGTCGTCAACCTCATTAGCTGCATCATGGAGCTCTGTGTCATCAACCTTATCAGCTACATCACTAAAACACAGTTGCGCATCACTGTCACCAACTGCATTACTGATTTGTAAACGATCTACCTCGCCATCTGCCCGTGGTAAGTGCATCTGATCAACCTCAACAATTGTTCCACAAAATTGAGATTCATCCTCACTAGCATGGCCTTCCATGGGATCACTATCCCGCTTCCTTTTTCCAGAATTCTTCCTTCTCACTCTTTCCTTACCTCTTGTCCGTTTCCCAAGTTCAGTTTCTGGGGTGACTGATACCATAACTGGACTTCCAACTTGGTCCCTTAAACAGTCCTGTGCAATACTCCTTATCCTAGAAATCGACTCATATTGTTGAGCATCCAACCCCTTTGTCAAGAATGCATCTGCTAAGTACGCAATCTCCCTTAAACCAGAAATCTGATAACAGTAGGAAACCATAAGTATATGTTAAACTTATTTGCAAAGGTATAATAGCCATAAAATGTCAACTAACTGGTTAATATTAGTCTTACTGTTCTCTGAAACTCAGATGAGAGAGATATAGGTCTTCCCACAACTTTACGAGTGATTCTCTGGTACCACTGCATGTATTCACTTTCATCTGCGTTATCATCTTCTTCCACAATATGAAGTCCACGGTCTTCCCATTCATTAAGCTCAGAATCCATTTTCCCCGCCAAATCCACCCCACCATCAACACCTCGACTCTTTCTCACCCAACGTGGTACATCTTCAGGGATTGACTGCAACATTTCGTATTGCCTTAGACAGCGATCAGGAAGGTGTCTTTCTGCCTTATCAAAGCATATTAACATAGTTCTTGATCTACCCAAAATCAGAGTACTTCTGATGTATTCTGGTATTACTGTACTGTCCATATGCTTGTAAGGAAGCCACTCCACCTATATGTCAAGAAAAAATCAACTATACTACAATTTTCTAGGCAACAAATTGGATAATGAATTGAACAACATATATAAAAGCTTACATCGGATGGTTTCAGGGAGTCGAGTGCCTTACGGTAGAAAACTACATCACGGTTAGTTGTTGGGCCACTTTGTTTTCCCTTCCACCTTAGTACAAATGGGAAATGATCATGGATGGGATCCCTATTAAGCTTCGGCCGTCCTATATTCAGATGGTAATAACTCCAACACTACAAAAGCATACTTATCATTATCAGCAAAAATTGCATTAGTATAGCAATATATCAATTGCTTCACCAATCACAGAAACAGGAATAATTACCTGTAGCAGTGTTAAACAACCACAGATAGTACTTTGAGATTTAACTGAAGCATTGCCAAGTGCTCTATACAAGAACGCCAATGTTGCCGCACCCCAGGAATATGTCCCAGCAACCTCAAAATCCTCAAACAATGGAAGATACATAACAGGTACTTTATTCCCAGTGGTTGTAGAAAATATTGTACTTCCCACGAGGTACAACAAGTAAGCTCTAGTATGCCTTTCTAACTCTTCAAATGGCGCATCTTCAGGACAATTAGAAAAATACTCCTTCAACCAACTCAACTTCACCATCCCACCACTTGCATAATTTGAATCTGGTATTTTTCCAAGATATTTACCACAAACTGAACTGCAAGTAGTATGTGTTATTCCAATCACAGGCTTCCCATCAATTGCTAATCCTAACATTAACGCAACATCTTGAAGTGTCACTGTCATTTCTCCAACAGTGAAATGAAACGTATTCGTCTCTCTCCTCCATCTCTCAACCAAAGCAGATATTAACGGATTGTCTAAACTAATTGCAGGAATCTTTCTTAAGTAACCAAATCCAGCTTTCTCGACTAACTCAATCTGTTTCGGCAACAGCCTCCATTCTCCTAATTTTGAAGTATGTTCATGACATCTAAGCGCACCACGCTCCTACAGTTCCATCAAAATGATCAATCCATTAGCAATCTTCAATACAGACAATAAGAGATAGACTACAGAACCAGCGACACTCTCTCCTCTAGTAACGATGTCGCACATGTAAATTGTAACGTAGAACAAATTAAAACTTGTATTACATGAGTTCAATAATAAAGAAAATCAAACATCAAACATGTTTCAGTGCTACAAGCTCCATGCAAGGCATCAATGTCTACTGGTATTGCAGCCTACCACAATTTTAAAATAAAATAATTAATAATTAAAATGCACCTGGCCATCCCAAACAGCAGCGGAGACGTGCTTATCTTGATCGTAAAGAACGCCAGGATCAAGTGGTCCAGGATTGGTTGTTGAAGTATCCATCAATGGAGATTATCAAAGCTGATCAAAATGCAAGCCATTCCAATCAGGATATATTCACTTACACATAGTAGCTCAACTCAACTCAACTCAAGTAGATGAAGTTATTTATGATAAGTAATTATTCAGAACCCTAAATTATGGTTCAATAATCTCTGTTTGGATGCCGAGAAACTGGAGGAAAGTGAGAGAAACGAAAATAAATTTTTTATTTTTTTGAGATTTTTTTTTTATTTTTTTTTTTTAGGTGTTGTGTTTGTTTTAAGGGGGAGTTGAAAATCAGAGAGGAATTTAAGATGAAACGACGACGGAGAAAGAGACAACGAAGGGAGAGGAGGGTGAGGAGAGAATAAACTAAACCAACCTGCCAACCTGAATTTGAAGGATTTAACCAAAACGACGACGGAGAAGCACCGAATCGCGCGTCCTTGCGGTGAAGTGGAGAAATAGAGCTGAATCTGAAAACCCTCAAAACGACGAAGAAGGCGTCGTTAGAGATAATGATAAACGATGAGTTTTGATGCTCTCGGGTGTATAGCCAGAAAAGACCTAATCCCCTTTTGCGTAACTTCCCTACCCACACGTGGCACGATTTTAACGGTTGGACCTAAGCCCTTATTGTATCGGCCCAATTCTTAAAAAAAAAAAAATTATGAAGATAATTTTTCAAACAAAAAAAAGCACCTATTACATCCTATTTTTAATTATTATTCTTTCTTAACTTCATTAAAATTTGAAATTATTGTTCACTATTTATTATACTCAAGTCAATTTAAAAAAAAACTATATATTTATCAACTATAATAATTAATATAATTTTAAAAAGTTTGAAAACCACAATAATGTAACCTAATGTGAAAATTTTGAACTTAGAGATATACTCTTTCTCAAATCTAAGATTCCAAAAGTATTTGAAATAATATGAAAATAAATTTAGGATGAAAATAATCTCGAGTTATCTTATTGTGTGTTTAAGGATTTTATTACAAAATTTATCGTATACATCAAAAAATTTAATTTAACAAAATTTTCAAAATGATAAAATAATTAGTAGTATAAAAAAACATAGTCTCTTTTGTCTTATTTCGTGCTATTAATACAGAGTTTTAAATTATTAATTAAAAATTATAATAATATCTTATAATATAAATGACCAAATTACTAAAATTTGCCTTTAATGAAACTTTCTCCACGTGTTTGTTAAAAAATCATGAATTTTCATTTCTTTTAATTTTTTTAAAAAAGGACCAATTTCAAAAAAAAAAAAATAGGGGATTCAAAATATATATCTCCTATTTCTTTTGCCTTGTATAACATAACTAAAAAGTTGTGAAACAATCTGTAGTTAACTTCTTAAGGTGTTTAAAAAATAACATTATATATCCCAAAATTATAAAATTGTAAAGACATTAACTCAATAATCCCCACAACATAACTAATCTTTTTAATATTATCAAAAATATTCAAAAGCACTTATGTAGCTGAAATAATTAATTACCTAACCACTAACAGGTAACCATCATTATTGTAATATTCATAAACAAATAATAATAATAATTACCAAAGGTAATAAAAGCCTTTAAATAATTAGAAAACCCATATTTAAGTAAGAATTCACGTTTCCTTACAAGTCCACTAATTGATTGAACCAATTTTAATCCCTGAATTATGGTAAAAACAATCATAATAAAAAATTAATCATAATCCAATAATAATTTAATAATAGTTATTGATCTGATATCGTTCTTTCAAGCAAATACTTGGAAAGAAAGAAATTCATTTCTATATACATAATGAGAGAAGTGCATATAAACTTTCGGAAACATCAAATTTCAGATGTTGAACTAGCGTAACCGCATTTTGATGACTGCATATGCAAGTATTGACCATTTAGATTGCTGCAGCAACCTCGATACAGGATTCACTCTGAACCTTACGAGATTCCATGACACTTCTTGCAGCTTCAAGGACAACTTGACCATTAACATAGTGCTGGCGGCAGACGGGCATATAGACATCAGCTCCTCCAATAAGTTCAGTCTGTTTCTCCACCGTTTTCCGGAAGGTAAAGAATGCCCGTTTGCCGCAGAGCTCACAGCGAGCAGTCAATTTGGTTACCGTATCAGCAAGAGGTATTACGTCAAGAACTGAGCCAAAGCTCCTTCTGCACAAATGAAAAGTCAACATTTCCATAGAAACATTTTTTCATGGGAAGATTCAGAAACGATCAATTCCATCCACTTAGTATTGAAACATACCTCAAATAATCACCATCAAGGCCCGCAACAATCACAGTTTTCCCATCGTGATCGGCAGCCTTGCAACAGAATTCGTACAGGTCTTCAAAAAATTGAGCTTCGTCAATACCAATCACATCAAGCTGCCCACATGAACCAAAACATCAAAACCACCCTCATTATCATTAACAATGGACTTTAAAGAGGTTCAATTTATGTAGGAAAAAAATTATATTACAAAACAGATCCCATAATTTCAAAATAAAAACAGAACGTGTCCCATAATCTTTAACAATCTACATACAAATTTAATTAAAATTGCTCATTTTCCGTCCAAATGGACTCAATTAACCCAGATCCAACAATTAACTGTAAGAAATAAAATCTCAACTAGCATAATTTGAAATTTACCTTTTCGTATGCGTCATCTCCAAGTTTCTGTCGAAACGACGTCAGATTAGGGAGTGCCCAGCAGGGAAACTTCATCCCATCATGTGTCACTACCGAGTCTACAGCATATCTCGTATCCTTGCTTGATTTAATCATTGCAACATTTCTACGTGCAAATTGAGTAACAAAATTAAAATCATTTTTATATATCAAATTAAATGCTCTTCTCTAGTCAAACAGAACCAAGATTAGTAAAATTACCTGCCGTTGTTGCCTTCGGATCTGATCCGACGGAGGAGAGCGGTGGTCTTCCCGGCAAACATGGGGCCAATGATCACGTGGACCTCACCGTAAGCACGGTGAGACAGCCCCAGACGATCGTCGATGGGGTTCACTTTCAAGGAAGGCTTAAAGGAGGCCATGAGTTGTCGATGCTCTCAGAACAGACGCGGAACGATTTGGGGGCAATGGAGAGGGGTGAAGAGAATGGCGTCTGGAGTTCGAAATAAATAGAATTTGAAAAGAGTGTCACGCACGCTTTTGTTCTTTGTTTTTTTTTTAACAGGAGCGGGGCGGATTGATTTGTTTGAATTTTTGGAGGGAAGATTAATTGATTTTATTGGAGGGAAAGAGAGAGAAAGACCCGCACTATACTTGGGCTTGGGCTTGTTTCATGAATAGCCCAAAGATGAAGCTGTTTGTCCCTACATAATTGCTTTCTACACCCATTATACTAATTACATCCTTTAAATTATAATTTTAAAACTTAAATCTTTATCAAATTTATTTTTGTAAATTTTAAAAATCATATCAATTAATCAATCAAATTTAATAGGCCAATCCTTTATCAATAAAAAAAATATAAAAAATCAATAATCTTTTTCAAACTTTTGAATATAAAATTCATTTGTAAATGTTTGTATATTAATATTTCAAATTATTTATTTA
>JANKKB010030199.1:0-66624 GCA_026225775.1 Bursera palmeri
TTTATGTTACTTTATGAATAACAGGGGTGAGTTTGTTACTTAGACCAAACCTTGGGGGTGTCTATGTATTTACCCCTCTTATTATCACCTTGTCTAATCAATTTTATTTGTTATTCACCTATTTCTTAAAAATCTAATTTAAATTTTCTCATTCGAGCTACAAGCCACAAGGCTGGGGCTGTTTACATTTTTTGATTTTTTTCGCTATCTTATAAATTTGTTATGATTTGCTTGCAAGAATTATCAATAAACTTAAGACAAATTGGGTTGTTTTATCTTTAAAATACCTCAAATCTAGATCAATTTTAAAAAATAAAATACGAAGCCTTGATTACAGACAAGAGTATCAATCAAGAAGCAGGGTATATATATTTTGAATTGTTGAGGCAATACTGACCTACCTACTCTTTCTGGAAGCATCGCATACAAGGGCATTATACGAATAACTATGTCATTTCCTTTCCCTTTTATTGAGACAGATTCCTGCTCAGCACATGATCTCAACAATCAAAGGATACTGCTCCGCATTGCAGAAGTCATCTAAACTGGGGAGTAACAATTATGCCAGGACCAGGTATGATAAGTCTTAGGATTCAAATCTAATGACAATAATACCAATGAAAAGAAGAACAAACTCTGGCTTTGTAAAGGGTAACGCAAATTCAGACATGATAAACTTCATAAAGGCATCAACTATAGCCAATATATCCACAAATATTGGATTTCAACATACTAGATTATGCACAAATTATAGAAAACACCGAACATATAGATGTGTTTTAAAGTACTGTATGTTCCTTTGTTTCACAGCATAGCCCCGTTGTTATCAACAAAATACTTCAGTGAAATAGAGACTTTAAGTTATTTATGCTACCAACAACACGAAATTGATGACTTGTTTTAAAGCTATACAAAGATGATATCATTCAAAAAATAAAAGTAGATTGAAACTGTCCTGATAATCAGAAGATAGAAAAAGATGCAATTTTAACAAAATTTATTCAGAAGAGAGAGTCTAATACTTTATGTTGACAAATAGTTTAATTATACATATCTTGCACATCCCAAAAGTGAGCACACGGGTCTTGTTTACTTAATTTCATCTATGCCCATAACACAAGCGTTCCCTAAGGGAGATGGAATCAAATTACAGATCGATTTTACCAGCTAAGTACCATGAGTGCATGGCAAGGCTGCCGAATGACATAATATTAGCAAGGGACGATAATCCGTGAATCATTCCAAATTTCTTGTTCATGGCTGCAAGCTTAGGATTAACCTTTGCAACTTCTTTGTTCTTTGTCCACCCAACTTCATCCCCAATGTTCTCCTCTCTCTCCACTTTGTGCCTTTGCTTCATCATCTACACAACAAAAACAACGCAAAATCAAAGATCTTTTTACCATCTCCAATGTGGAAAGGAAAAGCATAGCAGTGAATTTGGAGAACCATTTTCCAAAAAGTAAACAAGGTGATGGATTTTTTTTTTTTTTCTTTTTTTTGGAAAAAAATAGCAAAACCAACCCCACAATTTCAGCCACTTCAAACTCAAATCGATAAGTTTAAAGCAAGCAATACATCTCCGCCGCCGAACCAAAGGCTTTTCAGCAAAACTTACAGAAAAAATTACATGACATTCAAAGTTAGAAGTTGTTGAATTAACAAATTAATGTCAATGCACGATATATATAGATATCTAGAAAGATAAATTAAGAATCAGAAGAAACAAACCTCGATGGTCATGGGTGTAAACACAAACAAATTGGTGAGATTGAAAGCAAAAGCGGATAGCAGAAATCCAAGCTGATATTTTTCAACTGTGGATGAAGACTTCCATGGGTGTAGATAAGCAAATGCCCCAACGGAAAATGCACAACACAATCCCACCATTAAAAAATACGCTGGAAACATCTTGCTTTGTAGATTACCAAACTGATGCCTCGGTAGATTCCTAATTTCATTGAAATAAATAAATTTACATGTTTCTTACTCACTATTCATTTCACCTAGATATAAAAGTAATCAATCTGCACTCAATTAAGCCTCCGGGCTGTATCAATTTCTCATTTTACAGAGGCAGATACTAAGAAAGAAACGTACTTGAACATTATGATGCCGCCGATGAAGGTGACCCAGAGAGCCGCGCCCCAAGCCGTGGAGAACGAAAGGAGATGAACAAGCTTCAGAATGGTCGACAGTTTGGGTGACTTGACACCGTCTGATTTTGATCCGAAAGTCTCCGGAGAGAATATCACGCCGATGGCCAAGAAAGCGACGGCTCCGAGGAATCGAGTTAGCCAAGCCATTTCTCCTTCTCACTTCTTCTCTTAGTGAATAACAAAAAGTTGTTGAAGAAGAAACTTGTGGGTTTTTCCTTTATTTATAACTGGATGCCTACCGACTTAGAAATTTTTGGTCGCGATGGTTCGTTGATAGGATTGACTTTTGACTCCACCCATTGTTTTTGATATATACGTGGCACTTCACGATGGTGCCACGTCATTATTAAAGTATTTATCTAGAATATTTTCCTTCGCTTCCCTTGCCGGCGCTTAACAAGACTGGTGCTGTCAAATTAATAGTCTTAATTCCTTTCTAAGTTTATCTATGATTATTTTTTTTTTAATTTAATCGATACATTAGCCTTTAGCTACGATACACCGTGTATCATTCCACTCATTTATTAATTTGCAAAACTTTAAGAAAATATTAAAAAAAAGGTGAGAAAAGTGTAAAAGAAAAATTTTAAAAAAAGTTAAAAATATTATTTTCTCTTGCACATTTTTCCAACGTTTTTTTTTTTATTTGGAGAGATTAATAATATGAAATTTTAAGAAAACGTGAGAACTCTTGTTTATAGCGAAGTAATAAATTGAAAGTTATTATGGAATACTTTTTTTTTCAAGTAAAAACCAAACCTTAATACTCTTTGAAATCCAGATCTTAATATAATTTTTAGAATCCAATGAACACTATTTATCTAGTGATCCTTTCGACTTTGAAACGAATTGAAATCCTTGATGTTGATGTTGGGTAGTTTGTGGATCGTGGTTGTGACTAATGTTGGACATCAAGTTTGGTGTTGGGTTGTTGGAGGTTGGACATTTGGTGTCATCGGTTTGTGGTGATGGGCCTGATGGCCGATTGACTAGGGCCATAAGCCTATTTGCGATATGGCTTTGCGAGCCTAGGTTGCCCTGCGGTTCGTCAAGGTCAGCAACCACTACATTATCATTTTTCTTTTTTTGTACTTTTTAGTTTATTTTGATTTTGATTTTATTTTTTTCAAATTACATGTGAATCGATTTAATTTTGTTTGCGAATTTGGATTGTTAGAGTAGTTTTTTATAAATATTTCACTTTACCTTTCATTATCAGTGTACGACTAACATAATTCATTAGTTGAAATCTTACTACAACAAATTTGAAAACTTCTTGAGTGTTGTTAACTAAACTTACGAAGTTAGCGATAATTTCAATCAAAATTGATAGTCATTGGGTTTCGGTCTAGGAGAATCAACATGTTCAATTAGACAACCAAATCGGAAGTTCTTTATGTTGACAAAGAGTGCATAGCAAGGCAGCCGAATGACATAATATTAGCAAGGGATGATAGCCCGTGAATCATTCCAAATTTCTTGTTTATGGCTGCAAGCTTTGGATTGGTCTTTGCAACTTCCTTGCTTTTCGACCACCCAATCTCATCCCCAATGTTCTCCTCTCTCTCCACTTTGTGCCTTTGCTTCATCATCCACACCACAAAAACAATGCAAAATCACAGATCTTTATTATTTTTTAAAGGCACAGAACTCAGCCATCTCCAGCGTGGTAAGGGACAGCATAGCAGCGATTTTGGAGAGCTATTTTCTCAAGACAAAACAAGATCAAGGATTTTTTGGTAGAACAATACAAAAATCCAACCCCGAAGCAGAGTGGCAGACCCAAAACTGTATCTAAAAAGGGTCAGTTTAATAGTTTTTAAAATTAATAATTTTTTAAAAACTCACAACAAAATAAAATAAAATTTAAAAGTTCTTAAAATCAACCAATTAATATTAGAAAAAGGTAATAACAAACTGAATGCACGATATATAGATATATTAAGAATCACGGGAAGCGCACCCCGATCGTAATGGGTGTAAACACAAACAAATTGGTGAGATTGAAAGCAAAAGCAGATAAGAGAAATCCAAGCTGAAATTTTTCGACAATGGAAGACGACTTCCATGGATGTAGATATGCATATGACGCCACCAATAATGCACAACACAGTCCCAGTATTGAAAACTACGCTGGAAACATCTGCTTTGTAGATTACCAAACTGATGCCTCGGTAAATTCCTAATTCATACACAAAAAGATTAAAAAAAAAAAATTACGTTGAGAAAAAACAGAATAAATATAGTAGGACCAAGAAAGGAACGTACTTGAACATGATGATGACGCCGATGAAGGTGACCCAAAGAGCCGCGCCCCAAAGAAAGGAGATGAACCAGATTCAGAGTGGTCGACAGTTTAGATGACTTTACGCCATCTGGTTTTGATTCAAACATCTCCGGAGAGAATATCATTCCGATGGCCAAGAAAGCCACAGTTCCAAGAAATCGAGTTAGCGAAGCCATCTTTCTTTCTTTCTTATTCTCTTTGAGAATAACAATGAAGAAAGTCGTAGGTTTTCCTTTCTATTTATAGCAGGGTACCTACGTACTTCATACATTTTTGGCGCGATGGTTCAACCCGATGTTTGATATATACGTGGCACATCTCTAAGAAGCCACGCCATTTATAAAGTCTTTATCTAAATTATTGTCCTTCGCTTCCCTTCACAGCGGTTGATAGGACTGGTAGGTGCTGCCAAATTAACATTCTTTCCTTTCGAGTTTATTTTTATTTGGATGTAAATAAGTGTTGATAGTGCTGCGTGAAGGCAAAAGCTTATTGGGTTATGGAATTAGTATATGTTATGTGAAGAATATCATATACTTCAAGTAAGGAACATGCTAAAGGGAAATAAAAAAAGGAAGGGAGAGAGTACAAAGACAATAGAAATTGAGAAGTGATATTGCTTCTTATTGGCATATAGCTTTGCGAATATTTGAGGTATATATACAGGTCTGGTAGCCCACAGTATTGAAGCTTAAATACTAAAATCAAGTTAATATCTATAAACTTAACGTAATATCAAAATCATATTAACTCAATATTCTATATTGCTCTCGGTTGGTATATGTGAAACCCTTATATGTCGAGAGAGTACAAAGGCACGTGAAACTCAGTGGGTAGTGTATTTAGGTATGTGAGGATCAGTTCGGTATAAGTTGTGAGTACGCTCACATTCTTACACACGAAGGAGTGTATGATCGCGTACAGGTGAGACCTTTACATAGAAAAGAATATATTTAGACATGAAAGGTTCGGTTTTTTATAAGTTGTAAGTATATATGAGAAAGTGTATTGAGACTTAATTATTAAAGTTAAGCCGTCGTAACCAATTGGAGAAATACAATTGAAATATAATTCATAAAAGTAAAAATGCTTATAATGATTTATACACAAAACTTTGTGATACAAGATGGAAGAAAACAAAGTGAAATTAAAGAATTTATTTAAGTATAATTTTAATAGAGTTGCATCCATGACCTAATGTTATTTTTATCAATGATATTAGATATACAATATGGTTTGGTCGAAGTTCAATTTTTCTGCCATAATTAACAATTTCAATAAAAACTGATATGCATTGGGCTTGGAGGATCAAGAATCAAAATGTTCAATCGGACAGCCAAATCCGCAAACCAAAAAGACCCATATTTTGATTTGCTTCGGTTGGGTTGGGGCCCAAGATTTTGGTTTGGTCAATCACTGAAAGCAGAATACGTATCAAAACGTAGTGTCCCAATTAGCATGTCACGTGGAGACACCGCGTGCGACCAAAAATTTCCACTCCCGCCAGTACAGAAAAAATTAAACCAATAATTCCCTCCACTCACTCTTCCTCGGCAAGTTTCGTTAGATTCCACAGCACACTTCACTTCTAGTTTTCGATGCTCGCGCAAATTCTCGACTTCCTTTCACTTAATTTCTTCTAAATTTATATGTCCGAGGCTAATTTATTAAGATTTTAAATTTAATCATGGAAATCGATTCTCTATCCAAACCGTTTCTTGGCGTTCGTTTCGTGCTTTTCGGCTTCGACCCAATCATCCAACGGCAGGTCTCTTACTCTCTCCTCTCTCTTATGCATATAAATATCACGCCGAAATGATTTATTAGGTTATTTTTTTTATTTTTTTAAAATATATTTTCAAACGTGTAGGTTCGGTCGAAGCTTGTTGATGGCGGTGGAGTTGATGTTGGGCGGTACAGCCTCGATTGCAGTCACGTGATCGTGGATAGGATTGTTTATGTAAGTCTTGTCTCTCGTTTCACATTATTTTCGATTGATTTTATTTTCTGAGCATGCTTTAATACCTAATTAATTTATTGGAAATTGAATTTTGTTGGCACTAGTAGTTTATTGTATGGGGCGTTTACTCTTACTATGTTGTGCAGGACGATCCCATTTGTCTTGCTGCTCGCAGTGATGGCAAGACACTTGTCACGTCATTATGGGTTGATCATAGTTATGATATTGGAATGCCTGTTGATACAACTTCAGTGAGTTTCCTCAGTTGAATTTGACACATGTGAATACTTCATCGGATGTGATTTGTTCATGTTCAGGTTGAAAGATAATGGAATATACTAACCAATCTATCCATTTGAGGAACTTATGCTATTTTGATTTAGGGTCTGAAACATCTATAATCGCTTAATTTTCCTTTTTACTTTGTTTAGCGCATGCATTTGCGGTTTGGTATCTGAAACTTCAGTTTTACTCCTTGTACTAGTTTCTGCGTACGATTGTTATTCACATTTTCATTTGTGCAGGTTATGTATAGACCCCTTAAGGATTTGAGTGGAATTCCAGGTGCCAAAGATCTAGTTGTGTGCTTGACTGGATATCAACGACAAGATCGTGATGACATTATGGTATGTGTTTCCCTTATGTTTTTGTAGCTTTATGACATCTGGTTGGAGTTATTGGATGTTGTTGTTTGATATGAGCATATTGTTTTGTGACTATATCTTCTATTCTCAGACAATGGTTGGCTTGATGGGTGCACAATTTTCTAAACCACTGGTGGCAAACAAAGTTACACATCTCATCTGTTACAAATTTGAAGGTATGTTTTAAGTTTTCATTGTCCAAGGACATAAAAATCATCTAGCAAAAATGGTAGTATAGCTGTTGTTCTTACCTATCTCATCAAGCACTTTTTCTCTCTGTCAATAAGCTTTTCAACAAGCTTTCAACTCGTCCTTATTTCATATTCTTGTATCTTAAACTAATTTTCTCAGACCAATTGGAGAATATAACATGAAAAACATAAATGTAAGATTCACAATTTCCAACAGGTTTGAGATTGCCTGTTTTGACTCATAATTTGTCTTTTCTGAATGAACTTTGAATAACCTGCTCAGTTAATGTAGACCGTAAAATTCTGGTCCATGGTGGCAGTTGAAGTATTAGGAAGCCTCTAGTTGTTTTATTTTGTTAATTGGTCGATGTAAGCTGAACAACAATGAAATTCAACACACTATAACTCTTTCTGGTATGCCAAGTTTCTCTTTATTTGAATCAACTGTGGATATGATCTGTTGTTCATTAAATTCAGCTGTGTGTCCTTCCCTCAATTTCTACTGAACTGAGTTATACAATGCTGATTGTGTATCTCATCTATTTAGTTGAAGTTGGGGATGCGCTGGTTTATTTCTCACGTGTATGATCTATACTTATTAATTACTTGTAGTAGCATTACAGCGGTGTCAAGAAGCTTCTCCATAAAGATAATTCATTTGATCTATTGATAAATCTATTTCTTGATAATTACAATAAAATATGTTGACATAAGGAAGAACGTATTTACTAGTTATATCATCTGCAATCGCCTGAATCTCGAGATGTTCCTAGAGATGATAAATTCAAATTTGCTTTATATTTTCCTAAACAATGTGCCTTAGTTGATAGAATACATTTTAATGGTTTTTTGTCAATTTAACAGGGGAAAAGTATGAGCTTGCCAAGAAAATAAAGAAGATAAATCTTGTAAATCACCGTTGGTTAGAAGATTGGTATGTTTAACACATTTTGTTTACTATTTAATGTTTTGATGCACCAGTACTTGTAGGATTTTTTTTTTTTTTAATTTTAAAATCCTTGAACAAAGATTTGCACGGTAATTGGTCTAGGAACAAAATTTTTGCCATTGCTTAATCTTCTTACTCTTTTTTTTTTTTTTTTCCCGCAGTTTAAAGGATTGGGAGCTACTTCCAGAAATTAACTATGACAAGAGGTGAAGTGTTTTTGGTTGTCATTTTTTGTCTTTTAGCTTTAGATGTATCTATACATATGGTAAAATTGCCTTCTTTTGCACGTATGCAAGTGTAATCAATAAAATTTTATTTTAATAATAATGTGGAATAGCATTGGACTTTAAGAATTTTTCATATATATGTGTGCAGTGAAATTTTGTATCCTGTTTAAGAATTGGTATAATGGTTGCATGTCTTTTTGTTTTTCTATACTTTGAAACATGCATAGAACTAAGCACCTTTATAGCTCACCATAGTGGGGACAAGTTATAGTTATGCCAGGTAGTTTTTGATTGAACTCTCATATTGTTTCTTTCTTGATCTTAATTATGGCTTTTCTCTTGTGAGGATGAAGAAAGTGAAAAAAAGATTTTTGATCTGAATCATGCTAATAATGTAAAAAACTTATTCTCATAGTGGCTATGAACTGGAAATGATGGAAGCTGAAGCTAAAGATTCTGAAGAAGAGGCTGACAATGTCACAAAGCGATCTGCGGGGAAAGACATGAATAAGAGTCCTCATAATTTGAAAGTTGTGATGGCGAGTGCCTGTGTGTCGCCAAAATCAGCAATGAGAGTGCCCACGATGCTGCCAAATTCGACTGTGCCTGGAGATCCTTCTGTCGCAAATGCTAAGGACATGCTGTCATCTCCTGTTAAAGTGAGTGGATCTTATCAAGCCTCAAGCTTTGATAAAGTTAATATTCCTGAGGTGCATGGCTCTCAAGATACTGGTATTTTTAAGGATGCTCAACTTGAGAGAACTCCAAATACAACAAAAGTGGAAAATGACTCGGCACCTACCTCTAAAGAAGCTGAAATGCCCTCTGATTCCATGTCAAAGTATTATTTAAGTTACTCAAGGAAAACTCCTCAGAAATCCCCCTTCTCAATGTCCTTTGGAAAAGTATCTGGCAATTTAAGTGGTTCTCCTGAAGCAAACCTGGATAGATTTAAAGTTGATGACGTTCCTGACATCAATATGTCTGTAGTTGAACATGCAGAGGCCACAATTCCCACAGGTTGTGTTGAAACTCTGCAGAGAGGGTGTGAGTCACGGCATGAAGCAGAGTCAAGTGGTACATTACCTCAAAAGAGAATGAACAACTTGTCTGGTGGTAGTTTTAAATCACAAAAGATGAGTCATAATGCAACAGTGTGCAACAGAAGTCCATTAGCTAACAACAGAAATCAAGTATTGGAACCAAAATCTCCGGTATGTCATCTGCTCAAGAATGATAACCATTTGTCCCTGCCCAATAATGGCTATTATACATATGAGGCTGCTAGTCTGAATTCTGCACCTAACCCTTGTGACAGTGCCTCAAGTTTTAACAAGAAACCATCAACACCTGATCTGCCTTCCTCTAGAACTCTGACCTTAGAGACTGGGCAAAATGAGAATGCTGATAAGCAGGCCCCCAAAACATCTTTTGGGGGAGTAAAAGAGACCATCTTGGCAAGCAAGCCTGATATTGGACCTGAGGCAGGGGAGCCACAGAATCAGCAACACAATAAGGTTTCGTCTCCCAAAGACAGAGATTCAGAGGTGGACAAGTCACACAAATCTGTTAACTTGGACTTGCTCCAAGGAGGAAATGATAAGTTGAATGCAAAGCCACTTAGGAAGAAGATGGCTGCCAAAAGTACTTTGGGTTCTAGACATGCTGCTAATCAAAAGGGTTCTATTTACTTGAATAAAAGTGTCTCCCTCAATGATCCTGCAGTTTGTTCAAGTGGGGGAGAAGATAGAACCAACAAGGAGTTGTTTTCTGGGGCTAATGAGGTTGAAATATCGCCTTTAACTGTACGTATTGAAGCATTAAAACAGCTGGATACAAAAACTGTTACTGAGGGTGGTAACGCAGCTACTAACAATATTGAGTCCATAAATGATGAAACTGAGGCTCCTGACGAGAACGATGAACAGTTTGCAAAGCCACTAGACTGTGAGAAGTCTGAGGCAGCTGAATTGATACACAAGGAAGATATAATGCTGAAAACGAATCCTGGAGTTACAGATGTAGCAAATCGTTCCAATGTTGTTCCTCATGGACAGATGGCTGCGAAGGAAGGAATAAATGAAACTGAATTGGGTAAGACAGGTTGTCGCCAGAAGTTTAAATTGGATGAATCAACCTCCAAAGGGGAGGTTATGAAAAGGAAAATAATTAAAGGGAAGAAACGGCCTTCCAGTAAGGCCAAGGCAAAGAGTGTTCCTGCTCAGGAGAGAGCTGAATATAAGAAAGATGTGGATGAGGAGGGAACTTTGAATGAAAATAAAACTAGGAAGAAAGGGATTGAAATTGAGAAGAGTGTGCTCCATCATGAAAGCAAAAGTAGTGAGCGTACTGCATATGGAAATAAGTTGGCGAGCTCCACGGAAGCAGAGAAGGAGAACAGGCCAGTTGTTGTTAGGGACCAAACATCAAGCCTCAGTGTTGGGAAATCAGTTCTTAAATCTATGAAGACCCCAACAAAGATCAATAAAAATATTAAGAACCTCAATTCTAATTCAACTCCGGTCAGAGAAGCTCTGAACAGATTTGAAACTCAGCCTTTATGTTTTATATTGAGTGGACATAGACTACAGAGAAAAGAGTTTCAACAAGTTATAAGGCGATTGAAAGGAAGATTTTGCAGAGATTCTCATCAATGGTCATACCAGGCAACACATTTCATAGCCCCCGATCCAATTCGCAGAACAGAGAAGTTCTTTGCTGCTGCAGCATCTGGAAGGTGAAGTACTTCGGGGATAATTTTCAGTACTTTGCATATCAATTTTGACTGAACATTGTCCTCAATGTTGTTAATAGTTCATTCTCCAGCTGACACTTAAAAGAGTTTTCTACAGTTATTGTGAGAAGTTTGGAATCACTTTTATCACAGATATCAAGCAGAGTGATTAATTTGATTCTGTCTTTATTGCAGGTGGATTCTTAAGACTGAATATTTAAGTGCTTGTAGTCAGGCAGGAAAATTCTTGGCTGAGGAACCTTACGAATGGCACAAAAATGGCCTTAGTGAAGATGGTGCCGTTAGTTTAGAAGCTCCAAGGAAGTGGCGGCTCTTAAGGGAAAGGACAGGTCATGGTGCCTTCTATGGAATGCGCATTATTGTATATGGAGAATGCATTGCGCCACCTTTGGTATCTATTCCCTGTCCTCTGCTAACATCTTTAGATTTCGTTAACTTAAAAAAAAAAAAAAAAAAAAAAATTAATGAGTTATAGTGTATCGTCAGAGTTTGCCTTTATNGTTAAATTAAAAAAAAAAAAAAAAAAAAAAAATTAATGAGTTATAGTGTATCGTCAGAGTTTGCCTTTATCCTTGTTTGTCCTCATTTTGTACTACTACGTTAATATATCCTGTCTCATGGTCTTCCAGGATACTCTAAAGCGTGTGGTGAAGGCTGCAGACGGGAATATATTAGCGACTTCTCCCCCTTACACTCGCTTCCTCAAATCTGGCGTTGACTTTGCTGTTGTCAGTCCTGGTATGCCACGTGTTGATTTGTGGGTACAAGAGTTCTTGAAACATGAGATTCCCTGTGTTGTGGCTGATTACTTAGTGGAATTCGTCTGCAAGCCTGGTTATCCCCTTGAGAGACATGTGCTATATAATACTCATGCTTGGGCAGAGAAGTCGTTTGCCACCATGCTTAGCAAAGCAGAAGAAATTCTTCCAGACTTGAGTTCACCTGATAATCGAGACACTAATGATATAAGTTGCCAAGTTTGTGGGCGTAATGATAGAGGGGAAGTAATGCTGATCTGCGGTGATGAAACAGGTTCTGTAGGTTGTGGGGTTGGTACCCATATTGATTGTATTGATCCACCACTTGAAAATGTGCCAGAGGACGACTGGTTTTGTTCCGAGTGTAGTAGAAGCAGGATCAGTCCCTCTAAGAAGAGGAAAAATGGGACATCCTCATCAAAGAGCAAGTGATTTAACTCATTCTAACTTTTGCAGTATTATCTTGTCATCTAATCTTGTACACTTCAGTTGTAGTTTAACATGTAGAACTCATCATTAGTGGTCTCGTTGGAAAGAGGGATAATGATTTTTGTAGAATTTCTTTTATTAATTTAGGAGGTATTGGCTACTGTCAGCCAAGAAATATATCTTAGGTGCTTTCTGAAATTGATTTTGTAGTGTGTCTAAACAATATAATAAAAGGTTGATAAATATTTATTATTGGTAACCATTTCCAGTTCTCAAATTAAATTTGACTAACACAATGTGCATTATGATTGGAGAATCCTGCATTGGAATAGACTAGTGATACAGTTAAACGATAACATAGGAGAAATTCTTTTACCATAATCTGACAAAAGAGCAATTCTTTAGAACAGAGTCGAAGAACATTCCATGTTTAACCGAAAGCAATAGAAGGTATAGGGCAACCCATATCTCAGAAGTTAAAACTTCATAATCTATTTATCATCCTTTCTCCTACAATCTAGAACCTAATATCTTCTTTGATTGTTGTTACTTGCTATGTTCAATTTACAAGCATATAATTTGGTAATCTTATATGAATTGTCATGTATGGTGTTCTAGTGGTTGCTGTTTTTCGACTTTGGTTAAAGTGCAACGTTGCTTTTTAGTGAGATGGTATGTTTCACTACAAATAAAGTTTCCTTTGTTTCGATGATTTGGATTGAAATGTATATTGACATAGTAGATAATGATTCTTATAAATGCATCAGAGCCCAGTCACCATATGTTTTACGGTGGGCTTTCCTGAGACCAGGTGGTGAAGTATTGGGCTGCATCAGAAGCCCAAAACCTCCATCATTTTCGACGGGTTCTGTTGGCAAGATTCAAGTTCTCTTTTAATTTAGGAGAATATTCATGTAACAAGATAGTGGCAGCAGGTACCCGCGAGTCCTGAAGCTAATGTTGTTGCGTAGTCGTCGAGATAATTGTATTCAAGAGGATAGATTCAATGTATCACTAGTCACTACCTTTAACCCCAAGTTTAGTTCCTTTGCTTGTTTTATTAATTCCAACCCTCAGTGCTGTAGCAATCATAGTGGAGGGTTAGGTGGTGACTTTACTTGATTATATGATTTCACCAAAAGAGGCAGTACACATAGCATAGTACTGAGAGGAATACCAAAATAATGTTAAATTACCCCTTTATTAATAGACAATTAAACCTTTCGAATGACAACACAGGAGTGCCTCCGCTTCACTATCAAGGTGGAATTTAAAATCTCTCTGATTTTACTCTTACTGCATTTAACGCTTTTGCCTGTGCCTGTTCCTTGTCCAAATATCTCAAGGCAAAGAGCAATGGCCGGCAAACAGCAGCAGCAGGCTAGTAGTACTAACAAATGTATAATACAATTCTCAGGAAGACGTAAACGTGTTTACCATAAACAAAAGTTCCCCTTCTTAGCATGTCCACAATTAATTTATTAATTAATTCAAATTCAAAGTCTACTACTGTCCTCTTGGGCACACCAGAACAAACAAATCGTGGAATGTTTGCATGTTACTGATACCACACACCAGAACTTGTGCTGTTCCCAGTATGAACAATAATTAAAATTAAAATGCTATATCTAGTGGATGTATTCATTATACCATCAATAGAGTATGTGAAGCAACCATCTATAACAGTTAATTTCTACACGAATCGATCCTATTAGATCCATTATTGGAATACATAATTTGTCTTGATGATCTGCTCCCAGCCACTACCATTTGACTAACTGTTGGTTTTCCACCGGGGAGAAGATCTGTTTCCCATTGATTGTCTTATAAAATTCACAAGAGAATGATTCTGAATTGTTTGAATTGATAAGCATTTTCAAACTTAAGAGTCAGATCTCAATGAACACTCCCCTAGGTCAAAACTAAAATTAAATCTCAACGACCCTCAAACAAATATGAAAATTGGAAACAGTCTTGACACTTTCTCCTTTTATGTTTTGCTCAAAAGAAAGAACAATTTTAATACTAATAAAAACAGACTGGTTTGAAAAGGTTTTTTGTCATATTAATAAACCACCATCCATCCGTCCATTCCATCCATCATCATCATCATCAGCATCTAACTTTGGACAATAAAGCTAATTAGCTAGCCCTCTAAAAAGTCCATTACAATTCCAACCATTCTTATTGTGGTTTATTAGCTGAAGGGCACATGATACCATCACATGCTATCACTGACATCATCATATCTGGCCACGACTTCTCCTCTTCCCAATGTTCCCAACATTCAAACATCACGTGTTATTTTTCACCACACCACTCTGTAACTACCCTTTTACCCACTTCTCTTGTTCCTTAACTCCTTCAATACGTATAAAAGGTCAAGGATAATATTGTCATTGTACAAGATAAAAAAATTGTCAACTGTGAACCCTCTCTGTTGCAACTTGTCCATCATTAGGTTTTAAAAATGGTATGGAGATGCTCATTACCTCTGACTATCGCAATATTAAAATCAAAACAAAATCAAATTGGTACCCTCGTGAGAATTCGTGCAAAGCCCCCTTTCTTTCGCCAGAAGAAAATAGAAATAAAAAAAAAAAATTGTCAGAGACAAGCAACAAGGCCCATTGAGAAGTACCAATCGATAAATATAAGATAACAGGCTCTGCTTCTCTCTCATTGCATGGTTTAAAAATAGAGGGGCCAAGATGTGCAATGCATGTGTTTCCGAAAACACTTTTCCCACCAATGAGCTTCCCACTTCTACTTCTACTTCTTCTTTTCAAAAATATAAAATGTTTTTGTGATCTCATTACTATGCATTATAATGGGTTGGTGGTGCATGTATTGTCACGCGGAGCTATTTATACCATAGATCCAGCTATACCCATCCCACATTGTTATTAATTGAATGCAAATACTATATTTGTAAATTTCAACTACAATTATATACGATCCTCAGAAAATTGATTTAATCAAATTCCACTCCGAGACACGCATAGTGCAAGCTAGCTTGGAAGTTGGCTGTCATTATGACACGGCATGTTGTAATATTGTATTGTCATTTTCATGTTATGAGTTCTCTATCAAATTAATGCATTTTAATAAGTCATATTAAAAATATATTGGAAGATTAATAAGGATAAAGAGAGGCTGAAGAAATATCTTAAAAGCAAAGAAAAGAGACAAATTTTTAAGGGCTAATGATGTCAAGTACAAAGGTGATTAGGTTAGTTAGGAGCCCTTTATAAAAGTGAAGAAAAGATATGGTTTCTGCTATCAAGATCTTTGATCACACTTTAATTAGATGTCTAAATAATTAAGAAGAAATCATACAATTTGATTTCATAACATGCAGTACCTTTTTTGACTAGTAAGAAATCAAGAATACATCAAATATGTACATTAAATTCACATGATGGTTGCGTGGGTTATTGTTATTCATTGTTGGAACAACGAATTAAATTTGATGGAAACTGTGAAAGAAACCAAGAACAATCGAACCAAATCAAGCTGTAATTGACAAAGCCATAAATATTGTTCCAGGCGAACGATACAAAGTTGTTTAGAATCATTAAATAGTTTCTGATCCAGGCATAAGAAAGTCATAAAAATTATGGGGAAAAATAGCCACCAAACTGGATTTGGGAAAGGAATCCTAAACCAGTTCTGGCAATACAAGCTTCTAGTAAAAAGACAAGAAAAGTGATCATAAAAATTATGGCGCCACCTTTTCATGGTGCAGAAATCACAGGCTTTTTGCTTGCACAGAAGATATTAGGTCGATGAAATTGAACAGACCCCCATTAAAGGCTCTTTATAGGCGCCCATGGAAATTGCTATTATGACTCCACAGTGCACACTTTGCATCTGTTAACGTACGCAACATCATTTTGAAAGCAAAGAAAACAACAGTGCTTTCGAGAGAACAAAACAGTGTGTTATATGTTGCATGAAAACAAATGCCAATGCCCAAAGCACACCAATGATGAAAATGCTGTGGCTTGAATTGACATAACCTTTCCAAGTCTCTTTATCTATAATATTCTTGTATTGAGTGTTTGATTAGACCATTACTTTTGTTGTATTAGGCAACCTGAAAAACATCCGGGATATTTTATTTTTTACATGTTGTAAGGTGACTTGACATTGCCCTTTCCAGTCTTGGACCAGTTGAAATTAGGCACTTCCGCCAGCTAGATGCACTCAAAGCCACAACAACAAGAGGGGTGCTCTTAAACCAATCACATCTCACGCAACACTGATTTTTTCACCAAAACTAAGTGGATAAAGCAAAACTTTAAGTGGATGTAAAAAATTAATGAAATCTAATGGAATGTCAGATTTGTCAGTCATTGGATAAGCTAACCCGAGAAAAATTAAATGCCAACGGATAAGACATGGGGGAGAAGCCAAAGCCCCTGCTTCTCTGTATCTGTGCAACACCAGATCTTAAGAACCCAAGGAATCAGGGAAACTTGATAAAAATTCATTTTAGCTAAGGGCAAAAAGAAAACAAAAGTAGAAATTCGATACTTAAAAATCTGTACATGTAGTAATAGTAGATAACGAAGAAAAACAGATAACAAAATTTCCCGGCAATCTTCAGATTATCATTTTGTACAAACAGAGTAACAGAACCAGAGATTGCACTTGCCGGTGACATCTCAAGAACTTGATTAATATTTTTATTTTCCCAGCAAAAATTTAGCAGCTCAGTGCCTCATACTTCACTGGAAGTGGACGGTTGAACCCAGCTTGTGATAGCAAATTCCCAACTGCCGCAATGTCTCGGCAAAATATACCTTGATACACATTTGTATCGGAAGAAGTTTGACTTTGACCCATGTTTTCAGTTGGACTAATCCTAGTAGCACCAGAAATTTCCAAAGACTTTGTAGATAGATTATGTTCTGGTTCCAATTGGGAATTTTGGGTCTGTTGTTGAACTTGAATGGCTACTTGTTGTGCTGCTTGCAAAGCAGCTGTGGCCTTCTTTCTCCTCTTCTCAGCTGCTTCCTCGTCCATAATATTAGTCATAACACTGGAATAACCCTTTTGCAGCAATCTGTAAAGCAACAAAGCAGACATCTTTGCTCTGTCTTTAACCGAATCAACATCGCGATCATCCGCAAACTCACACCTATCAATAAAGCCAATAGCTTTATCCGGTTTGTGTCTCAAAGACAACAACAAATGAGCTCTCTCTAATTCAGATCGTGAACAGCCACGTCTCAACCCAATCAAAGCGTAGTAATCCACATTCCCAGTCTCCCCAGAAGCAACCCTCTGCTTCAACTCATGAATCTTCGTGGTCAATGCACATAGTTTCCCAGGAATCTCTCTATATCTCACCTTGTGTCTCTTCCAGGCCGGACCCGGAAGCTTTCGATCTCGCAGGATTGAATTGTAAAGAAGTTTCAAGTGTTCAAGATCATGTAAACAATCCGGCAAGCAACGTATAGTCTCCAGCAGCGACGCTCGAGTATCGAGTGCCTGAATGCAACTGGGTTCTAGTGCCAGAGTCTTATTACAATCCGCTATAGATTCTGCTATTCTTCCGGAGGATTTGTAAGCGAATGCTCTATGCATGTAGCATTCCGCCAAGAACCCTTGTGGGGCCCCTCGACGCCCTTCGACGATTTTACTGAAGTGGCGAATGGCCTCCGAGTAGAGACCTGCATCCAGTGCAGCGATGGCAGCGGTACGGCGTCGTAGGAGAAGCTTTATGTGTGAGAGAAACTGGGATATGCTCTCAGATTCGGTTATAACGCGCGGAGGAGTCGCGGGTGGCGTGTGGTGATTGGTGGAGATGGAGGCGGGAAACTTTGAGAAAGAGAAGCTGTCGTCGGATAAAGATATGCTTTCACGGCGGAAGGCTGCCGTCGCCAGGCGTTTTCCGGTCTGAAGGAGGACCATGGCGTCCTCCATCAATCCAAGGTGGCAACACGCTTGACCAAGGACCAAGTACCTGCACATTTGACAACTGAGTTAGCGAAAGAATCGAGTTTGATTAAAACGGGGTTAACTCGGGGTTCGGTTGGGTAATTACTAAACTACCTTAATAACATCAACTGAGATCCAATACGAATCATTTTACGTAAATTATGTTGTTTATAATATTATTAACGCTTGAGTAAAAAAGTTAACATGTGGTGAAAGATTTTGTTGATTTTGTTATGTCGTTTTAAACTGAAACAATAATGTTTATCAGAAATAATAAAACAATATGGTTTTGCAAACTTTTGAGCCTACAGCTACAGGGGTTGGTCCAAAACTAATCAAAAAGGCCAATTTTTCCTTTACAATGACATAAATTAGTTGACAAAATTGCCTTGGTCATTGTTTTTGCAATGATTTTAAATGTCTAAAGTTAAAAATCCATAATGGCTGGCTGTGGTTGTGGCTGCGACTATGCAATTGCACAAACCAATAGAGAGAGTATGACTTCTGTAGTTAATATAATAATAAATGGCTCATTAAAAGTTGAACCGAGCAATTCTATGAGACGAAAATTAAACAAGCAATTACCTCCATTGCCCTTCTTTCTCACAATTTTTACACAGCCCGGCCATGACTTTCTTCTTCAAGTCCGAGACTGAGAAACACTTGAAAGACGGATCACGGCCCAGTGAGTCATCGGACGAGTCGCCAGAAGGCAAAAGCTTGACTCTTTCTCTCGAAAGCTGTTGGGAGGAGTTGTCGGAAGAAACAGAACCCGAGTCGTCGTTAGCCATTTTGAGGCTGGGAATATAATCTTGGAGCATATCAGCAACGTCCTTGAATCGTCTCAGATACAGCAAACATCTGGCTTTGAGCTCAAGAGCGATTTCAAAGCGAGGCGAGAGTGCGAGCGCCGCATCTAGAAGATGAAGAGCCGAAGCCACCTCACTCTGCTCCTGGCTTCCAATGAGGCTTCTTGCATCTTTAATGTACTTATCTACAATCTGTAAAAATCAACATCAACCAATTAAACTCTCAAACAAGAAGCCGAAGAGAAGAAATAGAACGAAGAGCAAAGAGCTTAAAAGAGTTTACCTTTCTGTTGCTGAGCCACCAGTGTTTCTTTTCACCAGCAGTTAAACAAGGAGAAGAAGCCATGGTTGTTGCCGTTGTAAGTCTTCTTGTTGAAGAAGAATCAACCATGAAAGCCTCTCTCTCTATTTCTCTTTCGCTTTCTCTTTCTTTCTCTCAAAGCATACACATTTTGCCGTCTTCTAACAAGAGAGAAGAAAATATATAGGAGAGAGGGAAAATGGGAGGAGAGTGGAGAGAGAATGAAAGAGAAGAGTTGAAAGGTTGATTTAAAATATGAATATATTTCTAATAGTAAATAAGGGCGGGGGGATTGGGGAGAGAAAATAAAATTTGCCAGCTTTGACCTCAGACAAAGCTTTGATCCTTCAACTTCATAGCTGGCACCACACCATTTTTTATTCTCTCTCCTCACTAGCCTATGTTGCCCCTATAAGACTATGACTCTCAGCTTCCCATTTCTTCTTTTTTCCCTTTTGTATTTTTATTATTAAAAATGACCTTAATTTCCTCTCACCTACTGCAGCCGGTGACTGCATGATTATGACCGGATAGAGACGGTCACTCATCACGGGTCCTCGGGTTCAACTACCGGAGAAAAGATAAGACGCCAGCAAATTGCCCCAAAAGTAAGTAAAGATAGTGTATGAAATCTCTCCAGTTATTTATTTCTGATGACCTTGGATTCACCAATTTGCCCTCCACCTCTAAATTGACCAATGCCTTTTTTCATTTTCTTCTGCATTTTTAAAGTATTATCTTAAAAAGGTTAAAGAATCAGATATTTAATTTTTTAAATAAAAAATGTATATTTATATTTTCGTTAATTTAAATTTAAATATATTTTAATAAGATGTCCATTACACTTTCAATCTCATAAATGTTCCAATATGGTATACATAAAAACTTGACAGACATTTAAAGGTTCAGAATCTGATCATTCCATGTGGTAAAAGCTAATTAACAATCATTATTTTTTCTTTAAATTTTCTTTTAAAGAAAGGTTTATTTGGTTTCCAATCTGTTCTTATCTATGTATGTTTCTTAAAGTGCAATGATTGGGAGAATTTATACTGGCTATTAGGCAGCATATATATATATATATATATATATATATGTAACTGGGAGATTAAATTGAACTTTAGATGTACTTAATTGACTTGAATGAAGACAAAAGTATTGAAGGGAGGGGAGCCCCTTTTGATGAATGAATATGATGGGATATTGGATTTGATGAAGTAACTAGTAATTACATGGAACAGACAGAAACGGAGAAGTGAGTAATCAGTGGGAGGCTCAGAATAATGAATGCAAAAGGTTGAAAGGGTAGGATTGTAAATAGAGAATAAGAAAGGGAGGGAATTAGTAAAATCGATGTAGAAGCATATTTATAGGGGGGAGAAAGTGACTCTTCTCTCGTAAGCCACAAGAATCATGCTTTTCCTTTTGGGGTTTTGCTTTGCTTTTTATTTCACCCACATTGATTAATGAATGCACATGAATATGGATAGATAGCCAGATGGGTTTGTCTTAAAGGCTCTCCCTAACTTTCTTTCCTTCACCCCCACCCCACCCCACCCCTCCCCTCCACTTCCTATAATCTCGTGCTTTCCTTCCCACGTCACCATTTCCACCTGGCATCCCTCCACGTGTCAGGCCCCACCTCACCACTCGGATTCCATTCATGTCGAGATAATCGGCCAGAGTTTTTGGACATTGTCTTCGTTTTCGAACCCAACCAACACCAACATTATTATATGCTATGCTATCATATTCATAGCTTCAATCATTTTTCAAGTCTTCTCTTCTCCACAAAATTTTATTTCAAAAAATTTTAAGGTATCTTTTGGTTAATACTTGCCTAGATTTTCTGTGTATACAAATTCAGATTCCTTTGCATACTCGATTGAAGCATGAACGATGATGATTGAATTATTCATTCCTAGTTGAAGTTATGATATATAAAAATCCACTACCAACAGTTTCTCTTAAAAAACTTTCTTCACCAACAATCTTCTTGATCATATATTAATCATAATCATGTTCAAAAACTTTATATATGATTCATCCAATATTTACTCTTCATCATTGATCCACTTATTGAATTTCAGTTAGGATAAGTGTTCATTATATTACATATATATGTTTTTTATTTATTCTTCAGGAAACTATTATTGGTCTCAACAAATTTCTGATATCTTCGAGTTTACAGGAAAAATTGTCACTTTTTTTTATAATTGATAGAAAGGAGGACCACAAACTACATTATTGTTTCATACGTATGGGTTTGACATGATGAGCAAGGTCTATTGTATTTTTCGCCTAACATCCTGGCAACATGATTGCTCTGAAGCTTTCACCCATTTTACATTACCAAACAAGCTTGTTTTCAACTCCCAACGTTACTGCCAGATGGAAAAAATAAAACCTCTCAAGCCTCCAAATCTCCAAGCATGAGTTGAATTTAATCAGGGTCAATTGGTCCAGCAAATGTAATTATTGCAAGTAGTGTTGGTCTGCTCTTGGATAGGATCGATGCAGCCACAGAACCTGTAAAATGGATGTTCTGTTACTGTTGTTGTTGCTCCCATGGGTTCGGGACCATTGGACCCAGAGACAAGTAAGGGTAGACAATGGTCGGTTTCTTTCATAAACAGCTGCAACTCATCTACAGCTAAGATTGTTAAGAATTGGGAGAGGGGGCTTGCTTATTTGATGAAGAGGGCCCCTTTCTTGGTGGAACTCATCAATTGATGAAGCTATTTTCTGCATGGGCTACAGTGTCAACTTGTTTTATTTTAAAGAGGCCCTTGTGAACGAACTTGTAATTCACTTTAATGTTCAATTTTTCCTTTACATGTCCTCCTCTTCCCTGCCTCAAGCCTCCATCAACCATGCCCCCTGTACGGTTATTTCAAGCTATAGTGTAGTCTATGCTTGGCATTGCATGAAATGGGCCACTATAGGCCAGGAATTGCTGTCCTCCAAACAAAGTCTCTGATCATAAATGTCAACAAAGAGAACAACATAGCATGCACCTATTTGTTTTGGTTCTGTGGAAGACACATGATATGTCTCAGTTTCTTTGGGAATGGAATTGGCCAATTTTACCAAGGGGCTCAAATTCAATTATATTATATCTTCTGTGTTGTCAAGGCATGAATTTTGCCTTTATTCTTGGGTAGTTTGATGCGACTAGAACTGTCTTCTTCTACATTCTTTTGGATCTACCTCTGGGCTCCCTTTGTTGTCATTCCTTATTATTGACAATTATTTTCAGCATATAAGGCAGACGGCCACATTGGTGGAATAGTCATAACAACTAACAACCGTATTTTCTCCCCTCCATTAATAATTGGTATATATTTTCATAGTTTTCTGGGAGAAGTTGACTTTAAATAAAGTGAACAGCGGATTCCCTGCCTCATGCTTTCCCACTTTGCTTCGTTATATTTGAGCCTTCCATTGCAAGATTGCTGGGTTTAGCCTCGGCAGCAAAGGTGAAAAACAAAGTTGAAGAAACAATATACAACTCCTCTACTTCATTCTCCATGACACACGCACAATGGGAGCTGAATCCCTAAATTGTCATTAATGAAGTTCAACCTTACACATGATTAAAAAAAAAACTATGTTTTGTTTCTCACCTACGCTTGATAGACACATTATTAAACATAGAGTTGAAACACATTTGAGTTTTATAGAATTAATGACATCTAAACTAATCATTATTCTTATAAAAAAATTGTATATGTATCTATAGGGACCCTCTTACAGTAGGGCTATTTGTCATTAATTCGCCTTGGATGTCCAATCAAAGCAGCCCATACTAAAACAAAAGAAAAACGATCACATTATTACGAAGGTGGGTTTGATGATCAAGAATTGGTAGGCATTGAGGTAGCAATATGTATAGGGTACCCACCATATTGCCAGGTGTATAATGGTTGCAACAAGATCCTTATTTAAAGGGAAATTAACATCATTGGATCACTCTTGTGCCAATCTTAGTAAAGCATAGATTAATAACAATACTAATGATAATTTTAACAATAATTGCATATCAAATTTGGTTAAACGGAAGACTCTCCCATTCTCTGGACATGTTCGTATCCAAGGAGGCAAATGTGACGTGATCTCCTAAAGATTCTCTTATCAAAACACTTAGATAAGCTTCTTAATTGTATAATATGATGTACTATAAATGTAGATTCCATTGCACATATACATAAGCACTCTTTTTGACGGCATAACAGTGGCTTATTATATGTGGGTTTTGGCTTTGGAGTTTAAACTACTCTACTCTTGTTGGTTCAATTCATTTCAATCCATCCAATGTGACTCTCTTTTCTAAAGTTTTGAATTCCTCTCTGCAAAACTCTGCTGGGCGCACGTGTCCACTGGATGAAATTTCACGTGGGATACTAACCCATGTGCAAGGACATGCAGCTTTGCAACACCAAGTGCTAGCTTATGAATGAGCCTAGCTATGATGGCCAACAAGGCCAGCCAAATTGGGGTGGTCACGGTGTTGCGTTGCTGAAAAGTCTTTAATAATGCAACTAATATGACAGGACTAAGTTGGAATTATTGTAAATCATAAGCTCATCAACGTTCAAATTTCAGTACAGCAATTGCAATTTGCACAGGTTTTGGAGTTTTCTACTGCAACGCACACCCTGTTACGACTCTTGAAAAGAACAAAAAACATCAAATGGGTAGCTATAATTATGAAGAATAAAATACTAATTAATATTTAATCTTAATTTTAATAGTTATAGGTATCATAGACTTACTAATTTTAGGTGGTAATTACTTTTACTTGTTAAAGTGTTGGAGGAACCTGCAAGGCTGCAAGGTAAAATGGGGACAAATTTACTTGATCTAACTAAGCACAAAAGTACGTTCATCTGTAAAAGGTTTATATTCTGAGGAATAAACGATTGGCGTGTCTCTCAATAACAGTGTCCAAAAACAGAACGAAGTTTTTGATTAGATAATCAAAATGGAAGCTTTCCGCTTTCAGAGCTTAATTTTAAATCCAAGGAAAGATATGGTTCACCTTCTTGTTCTCTAACTTGCATTTGCTTAGATATATGAAATGAAAAGAAGATGAGAACTTGACTCAAGCAAGAACCGATCCAAAGGTGAAAAAAAAAAAAAAGGGTCTAGCAATTATTGGAAACCACATGTGAAAAGTGTTCATAGAGCTTTGCTGAGTCATGGGCTCCTGAGAACTCAGAGTCATCCGAATCTTTTCGAGCCCACCC
This sequence comes from Bursera palmeri, assembly GCA_026225775.1. Taxonomy (NCBI): domain Eukaryota; kingdom Viridiplantae; phylum Streptophyta; class Magnoliopsida; order Sapindales; family Burseraceae; genus Bursera; species Bursera palmeri. The sequence goes on from JANKKB010030199.1 coordinate 24,668, forward strand.
CCACCTGTTTAGACTTTACAGCAGCTTTTTTTTTTTTTTTTAAATAATTAATATTACCAAAATTAAAAAGGGAAATTCAGATACTTTGCTCTATTCTGTGTGTTCCTTTTGCTTATGACAAATGTACAGCAGCCTGTAAAAAATTTCACAAGTTAAAATTGAGAAAAAGTAACATGCAGAAAGAAAAGTTTAAACAGAAGCTAAGGATGACATATTTACATGCGTTAGATTGCAGAACCCAAATGGGTATGTGCAACACCTATTTTATGACAATTCTTTTGTTGATCTCTAAGAAAATGATAGGTATTTCCTTTGAACTTTATTTCAATTAATTTCAGTTATCATGGCATGTCCTTAACTATATATTAATAGAATATAGTAATTAAGCATTGACTATTTGGCTGCATTGCAGAGATTTTACATATTCCTTAACACAAATGAGTGGTGGCTAATTGCATAGAGATTGATCCTCTGATCCTGTTATATCCTCAGGTTCTTGAATATAAATGTTAAAATTAGTGCCATACTGTGACGATATCTATATATATATATTTTCCTTGGCATTACACAATTGCACAGCTAAGCTCAGTCATATCTTCGGCATGGGAGCAGAGCAGGTCATTGTCTGCTGAAAATGATGCACTTGGAACTTGATAGTGTACCTAAGAAATGAGATGGGTCCTTGCTTATTTTGTGAATTTCCATTTTTAACATTTTTGTTCTATATAAACTTTGATGCATCCAAATCTATGGAGTTTTCACTTAGCTGATATCCAGCTCATGTGAGATGACACATGACAGGAGTCACAGATATACAGCTCATATTCTATAAAGGATTGTTGATTTCTTGTTGCCATAATTTATAATTTCTTTATCTATAATATCTTACGACCACAAATTAGTAAAAGTATGATACTGGTGATAGTATGAGTCTCTATATTTCTCAAACTAGATAGGATTTTCTTACTGGGTCCAAACATCGGAAGAATTCTTAGTTGCCTTGCCTGATGTATAAGTGTACTAAGGAAACATGACAGCTATCAAACGCAACAATGCTCGGAGAAGCAATTATAGTATGAAAAAAGGTTTGAGTGTCTCGTTTCGCGCTCAAATGCAATGGATAGTAAACCCCATCTCTTCTCTTCCACATGGTTGCGGAATAGATAGGGCCTAGTGGAGTAACTAACTGACGCCTCTTCCTCACCTTGAGTCTTTCACGAAGTGGCCCTAGGCCCTCGCTATCATTCATTGGCACACTTGAACAAAAAGAGACTGTTGTGGCAATCATGTCACGAAGTCATGGCCCTCAACTTTGACTTGGTTACTCGAGGACCCCGGTCTGTCTGTCTGACGAGACTTTTGATTAAGAGTCCGGAAAATCCCAGCCCAACAAATTTTGGGTTAGAAGGAATCTGGGCCTCTTTTATATATTCACTGTGGGCTATCTATCTTGTGTTACAATGTTTGTATCCATCTAAAGCTATATCTTGTTGAGAGGTATATACATCTTACCTTTCCTAATGTATTTTTTAGCTAAGATTCAGCTTCCTCCTCCTTATGATGATAAATATTTCTCAGAACATATGGAATATGAATCAAACCTTTAGTGAATTGTGACGCTTAAAAAAGATAAATTGTAGCATCTCACATCACTTGGAAATAATATATTTAGATAAGTTAAATATATTGTGAACTCATTAAACTATTAGTTTCCTTTTAGGTTGCAAAGTTCAAGAACAAAACCGTAACGGATTTCGGAATGATATGTTTAAATAAGTTAAGTATCCTGTGAACCCTTGAAACTGTTGAAGGATTTTTGGGTTACAAAGCGGACAATATTCAACAAAACCATGCAGACGGTGTATCCAAAGCGGACAATATTCAATAATGGATCGAGATGTTACATGAATTGAAAAGATGCAATGTTTACATTTGTGGATCATAAGAGTTTATCAAGCTTAAGACTTTATATATAATCATGGAATATCAATACATCACTGACCACAGCCACATCGTTTAAACAAGCACTTGAACTTGTTTGAGAGTTTGATATCATTAGACCAATAAAAATGATATGATCAGATATTGTCTCTAAACATCAACTTTTTCTTGAAATTTTCCTCGTCCTTCTTAATGGACTAATTACATCAATTTTGTAACTGGAAATGAAGAATCACTACTAAAAAATAATGAAAGCTATTCAATTTAGCATCCTTAAATTGAGATTATATATGCCCATGATTTTGGTGGAGAAAAGGAAGACACAAACGTACGCTGCTACCAGGGCCTTGGCCTGGAAACATCAAGACTTAATCACCCCTAAAGTAGCTGCTTGAAGTGACACGGAATGCTTTATATCTGCAATGTGAAGATTGTGTTCACCCATTGGAATTCTTCGAATTCCAGACCTATCCACAACACTTAAAAACTTGCACACATGTATCTTGATTCCAACTCGTTGTTGAGTCTTAGCGGGAACATGCACTTTCTCAAAGGCCACCAATTGCTTGCGGGGAGCCCAATGCCCTGCCGGTGGTGTAGAGAAGACCAGCAATGTATGAGAACCGTCCTTGGAACCAACGTTTTTCACGTCCACCTGAATTCCTAATGATAACCGGTTACATTTTGCATGTGTAACTTTGATTGCCTTGCCTGAAACAGTTACATTTCCTGTGCGCCGGCGCCCGTCTAACGGTACAGAAACCACGGCTGGTGCACTAGCAATGGTGTGTACAAAGTTTGTGTAACTCAATCCGTAGCCGAATGGGTACACAACCGGACCTTTGTAGAATCTGTAGGTTCTTCCAGGGTAGCGTTTAGATGGGCTGGAACGCATAGCCATTTCTGTCATTGGCAGATTTATGATATAATCCTGTGGATACCATGTCATTGGCAGCTTGCCTCCTGCGTGCATAAGGTGTACGTTTAATAACATTTATGATTTTAACAATTGTGCCTATTTAATAAAAGTTTTGGACCTGTAACTAAAGCAAACCTGGATTGGTGGTTCCAAACAAGACATCAGCAATGGCCTGACCTCCAGATTGGCCCGGGTACCCAGCCCATAAAATGGCAACAATGCGTGGATCGTTCTTTGCAAAAGATACATCAATAGGCCCACCAGACATTAAGACCAGAATGGTTGGGCCCTTAGAGGCCGTGGCAACCTTAGATACAAGCTCTTGTTGGTGCCCGGGTAAAAGCAGCCCTGCTCTGTCTCTTGCTTCTGCCTCAATGGACTGATCAAGCCCCATTACTAGAACCGTTGCATCCGCTTGACGACTAGCGTCAGTTGCCGCATTAAATGACTTATCATCGGCACAAGCAACATCCTCACAACCTTGTTCGTGAATAGTCTTTGCATATTTCCCTATTCCCTGAAGGGGAGTCGTGTATCCACATGCAACACCTAGTGACCGGACAATATTTAAAAAAGGAAATTTGTATACAAGAAGAAAGATTTTATTTTATTTTTTAAAGAAATAAACGAAAGACCCATCTCGGGTTATTAGCTTACCAGCATAGTTGCCAATCATGGTAACAGTGACATTTGAATTAGGACCAATAACAGCGATGGTACGGTGACGAATGTGGGATAATGGTAATTTCCCTAATGACGGGCCGTTGTTTTTGAGAAGAACAATGCCTTGCCTGGCAGCTTCCAAGGCAAGCCCTTTGTGAGCCTGGGTGCACACATCTTTTGGACCAAGGTTCCCGTATGGTTGTGCAGATGGCTCTCCATCAAACATCCCCAGCCTCATTTGTACAGTTAATGTGTTAACTAACGCATTATTAACATCAATCTCATTAAGCAAGCCTCTTTGCACTGCACTCTCCGTGTGAATCGCCAAGAAAGGCCCACAATCCAAATCCAAACCTGCAAATCTCCACTTCGTCACTTCTTGGCATTTGTATTATTTTTATTGAGATCTGAAATAACAAGGGAAACACAGAAGAGGAGTTGAAATCAGTCACTAGCCTGCTTTAATGGCATCAGCGGCTGCTTCTTCAGGGGTTGATGTATAATGTTGCGTATCATAGTATACCCCGACTGAGTCACAATCCGAAACTATATATCTGTGGACCAGCAATATGGGAAAAGAGATTATGCAACGGTATCAAAAAACTGATAGACAATCAGAGGGTTAAAATAATCTGAATATCATAAAAGATCCAGTAATCTTACTGACCCGTTGAGGCGCCACGCACCGCGTATAGTCTTCTTCAGTATATTAGGGTCAGCGCAGGTAGGGATCCCATTGACTTGGTTGTAGGAGCACATAATACTGGCCACCTTGCCTTGCTTCACGCACATTCTGAATGGCACGTCGAACGTATCCTCAATGTCCTGTTTGCTGACCTGCCATGCGAGCACATGTGTGTAACCCCACGTGAGAAAAAGAAAGATACTACATTAGCTGTAATTGCACTTGATGTTCTGTTACTTTAATTTGATATTTTGATTAGGTACAAGTGTAATGAACAAAACGAATCAACCGCAGACAAGACGATAATAATACAGATATATGGACGATCTGAAAAGATATGAGAGAATTGACCAATGAAGTAATTGTTAAGTAATTATAAGTCTCTGGATAATATATTAATAAAACCCCACATAATAAAAACATTTTGAAAAGGAAAACAAAATGTACATTTGTAACCACAAATCAAATCTAAATTTATTGGGATTCTGTCAAAGATTAACGTCTATGCTTAGGATATTAAAGCACGACTCTTATCTTATTTAATATTCATATAATCCAAATCTTCCTAACTTCAAAACTCAATGCCGTATTTTGGCTACGATCTTTGTTCTTATTATTACTTGGGTAAAAAGAAAATATAAATTAAATAATGCGAGTGCTCTTCCGAAGGTTATCTTAACATGCATGAAAAGTGACGCGTCAAATCCAGGAACCACACTCACGTGTGGAGTCTCATTCTGCTTCAACATTAACTAACCTTAGCGTTAAAGTGGAATCGATCAACGCCGTTCCAGCTATCGAGGTCATAGGCTGTGAAGTGTTTGCAGGAAGCAGCGACCTTCAACCGGTCACCGTCATCTCCCTGTAGTCCCCTAACGTAGCTAGCAGCATAATTACCGGCTAGCACAGGGTCCTCACCGGGTGTCTCTTGGCCACGGCCCCATCTTGGGTCTCTAAAAATGTTGACATTTGGGCTCCAATACGTGAGCCCAGCAATACCTCCGTTGTACATTGCCCTTGCTTCATCTGACACAACCTGCAATACTACTGTAATTTAGAAAATATTCATGGAGATTGGAGACATGGTTGCCGACCACAGCTTGTTACTGTCATAATGGACCATGAGCAAGTTGATAATTTCAACCAATCATAGCGGCTTGTTGGACCGGCTTGCTCAGTTGATTAGAAGGAAAAAGGCAACCCTATTAGCTTTTAATGACCTTTACTTTTTCATCTTAATCCTCTTATCAAATTAAAGTAATGAAAAAGGAAAGGATTCTCTTCTCTGGGGTCCGTGATTAGGCTACTCATGGCTAAATTATTATTCTATATAAGAATAAAGAACGTTCGCAGAAAATATGGAACAGGGAATTTCTTCCGTAAGCAATTATCATATTTTTCAACAGAAAACTAAGAATTTGTTGTAAAACAAAATAAAGGTTATATTTAACAAATCACAAGCCTAATCTCATCCTATCATAGGTGACCCTTGAATCTGTTGCGTGGAATCTGTCCCACAGCTGCAAGTGCTATTATATATTTTTTTTATTGGCTTGCTCGACCAGGCTGCAGGATTTGTTCTTTCATCATATGCCATGGTCCATGACAGGCCAAGCGAATCCTAATTGCACAAAAATCTGAGTGAACTAGTATGCTTAAATGTCTTATATTTATCATTATCAATGGATCAAAATATTTCATTAACTTCAAACAATAAAAATAAAGTTCATCTTTGCTTCATTTATGGAAAAGAAGATAATAAAAAGACTTTTAATATAAATTCTTACCCGTCCGATTGCTTCCCACAATGTTGCATTAAAAGATGAAGCGGTTGTGATGACTTGAGGGAAGCTAGTGGCTCCAGGGAAGTCTCCGCCAAACTTGGTTCCGGGACCCACGTTGGAAACCCCATGAAGAGCTTCAGACCACCATTGGTATCCTTTGATTCCTAGCCGAGGAACAGAGCCAGCATTGTTGACGAGCAGCCCAACTTTCTCTTGCAAAGTCAGCTTTCCGATAAGGTCTTTCACTCTTTCAGGTATTGACAAAGATACTTGGCAAAATGGCAAGGTCTTTGTCGTTGCATCTTTTGGGTCGCAAGCAAATGGCTCTCGAGCTGAGCTAGAATCACTCAAAAGAAAGCCTAGGAGAAATAGAACCACCACAGATGAAGATATGGTGATCCCACAAGCCATTTTTTTTTTACTCTTGAGAAGAATGAGCTTGGTTTTTTGAGTGTGCAAGCTAAGGATATTGAAAGTGTAGTATATATAGGTGAAGAAGGGGAGCGATGATGTAACAGAAAGAGTTAATGACTGGGTATCCATGTTAACCCTTGTGAACTGTTTAAAGTAAAGCTTTTTTTGGTGGTAGTGGAATGTAAGTTGGCTGATACAAAACTGACAACAATAATTCATTGGTAAATTTACCTGCCATTTTGAATGTGTAGTAGCGTTTAATGTAATGTATGTATGGGCAGAGTTGGGTAAACTACAGGTCCCACAATCTGAAATCATAAGCATAATCAGGTGGGGTTAGATTATCTGATTGACTTATACTGCGCCCACTAATCAGGTTTCTTCTCATCTCTGCTAATCTGATGTCTCTAGCCTTTAGCTTCTCATGTCTGGAAAGCATAACGATTGAGAGAGTAATAATCAAGTGGTATGGGACTTGTGAAATTCATTTTTTTGACGGCTCAAAGTGAAGCCATGTGGCAGTCTAGTCTGAGTCAACATTCATACCGAAATGTTGGATATAACCACCTGATTAAGAAAGACTCAAAGTCAAGGTGCCTGTTGCTGTGAGTTGAAAATTTTACGGCAGTACCATTGAGTTGTAAGTAGCTTACCTTGAAAGGCAAGTCAGATTTAGTCTGCCACAGCAGCTCATTTCGCTATTGGCCCATTACTGGAAGGTGAAATGATTGCATGCTTTTGCTTATTAGCTGAAGCCTGCAACAGAGTACAATTGCTTTAATCTCAAAACATCCATTTGTTTATTTATTTATTCATTCATCTTGTTAAATTTCCTTGATTTCAGTTACCTTCTTCTTCAGTCTTTATCGAATCATACTCTATATGATTCGTTCGGATATCAATATAAAAGACTAAAAGTGAAGGTTAAGTAACAACTTTGTTTTCGTATAATAGTTTAATAAAATTAACACAAGTTTAATGTCAAATGTGAAAAAGAACATCCTTTTGATGCGTACTTGAAACTACCAACATTTGGTCGTGCGAAAAGAAAATATATTTCCCGCGGCATAATGGACGAATCAAGCAATAGCAACAGTACTGTCATATCTTAGAAAATCTAAGCACCGACTCCAAGAACTCATTTTCCCAACAAGACTCCATGAACTTGCCCAATCCAAAATTGTTATAAGTGTAACACATTAATTAAACTTCATAGGCAGCAAAACACTCTCTTTCCTAGATTGTTCTCTTTATAGAATTCAGATCGCATCTCAGTAACAACTAACAAACGGGGAGATGATAAACGAGAATATATATATTTTAAATGAAGTTGGTAACTTGTAGCAGAGAGGAAAGTGAGCCAAGTTCTATAGTATAGCCTAACTAGAACATGGCTCGATCAATGAATCATGATGGAGCATTTCAGCCACTAAGTGACTGTGACTGGTAGGTGGAGGACAATTTAAGTACCTTGAATGGGACCTTGTTCTTGGGTCAGGAGCCAAGCCATGCAGCAGAAGTATGCTCAGCAGTCGTTGAAGTGTACAAGTTCTTCTTGGAGATTAAAAACAATAGGAACAATTGAGCGACCATGAAAATAAATTAACGTGAAAATAGGTTGAAAAAGTTATTTAATTTCAGCCATTTAATGGGTATTTGGAGCTCCAATATTATAATCAATCTATAGATGCAACTTGCGGGAAATGGTTGGGGCGATGAGGAAAAGAAATGAAAAAGAAGTCAGCCACTTGCGTGTAGTCTGTTAATATTTTTTTCAAGGCAGAGTTCCCATAACGTATAGCAGAAGTTTGTCCGCTTGGGAACTTTCTCTACATCTTCTGCTTATCCTTTGCTTTCTCATTAATTTTACCTTGAAAACATAATTTATTCTACAGGCGACTACATATCACATTATCAAACTTACTAAAATGTGTTAGAGATGGTTCAGGTTTAACTCATAGGAAATTGGCTCAATTTGGCTGCCCCACAGCTCGTGCAGTGGTCCTCAGGGTTCTAACACACAGAAAACAAGAGAGGACCAGGCAATTTGCTGCTGCTAGAAGATAATTTACTGGATATCATTGGCGATAGGTCCCATACTGATTTCTAGATTGTTGATTGGCATCAAATTTTTATATCTTTTGTAAGTTTCTTCTTGCAAAATCAATGATTCACAAACAATAATGCTTAGTTGGAGAGCATATCTAATCCTTTTCGTCCTTGACTCCTCGAGTACTCCATTCATAAAGCGCAGCATTAGGTGGCTTTTTGTTCGAGACAGCTTGATCCAAACTGGTCTGTTACAATTACTCCATCTAACAACCTTGAGGATAACAGACTCGTTTCACAAAAACTTGTATGTATGGTTTGTCCCAAACGCCCGTACCCAAGTGATGGTTTTGGTTGGTTTGTTTTTCGAGTCTTGAAATGGCATTTATATATGGTCCAACATGTAAAACAGAACAGACCATCATAGCAGTGCATGAATTTAAATAGAAGAAGCCAAGCTCTTTTATGGCTTTGCTTCAACTCTCTTAACTAGCAGATGAAATTTCAGAAGCATATCAGAACAGAAGCGGGAAAAGTACAAGTTTCTAGAGGTGGTTATAGGAATAATGAAGAGGAAGAACAATGGTAACAAGGTAATAATAATTGAGTGGTAGCCGCACCAGAAAACTGAACTAATTTAATCATGAAAGTTTGTGGACCCTTTGATTAGAATGGAACAATAACAGGGGAAGCTTGATAATAAAGACCATATTTAAACGCACAGGAAAGTGGATAATAGTTACTAATCAGTTGTATGCATTAATTCTTATTCTCAATTATAGTTGTGTGACAGAAGAAGATAAGATTTCCAACAAACCAAGCAATTTCTGCCCTACCACTTGAGCTTCCTATCTATTCAATTTTATGAGAGAATAGAATTAACTTCTTCTAAGCTTCAATTTTCCCAAATGTAATGTGTCATGCAATAAGAAAGCTTTGTGGGAATTCTTATGGATGCAGGGAGCTGTATTGACTTTGAGTTTAAGATACGTTCAATAGAGATCTTCGTGTTTACATCTTCTTGGGGGGATTTGAATCAAATCAAGATTGCCCATGTGTCATGCTATTTGTGGGCTGTGATGGCAACAACAAGCATTCCATTACATTAATGTTTATAACCTGAAATAGATCTTTGCTACAAATTTAATTTGTTTATGTCACGATTAAGTAATTCTTTCATTTCAAGGATAAAAGGATTTACTACATATGGGGTGCATGTAAACCTAATATGGAACCCAAGGCTTTTCTTGCTCAAAGAGGTTCATTCCTGAAATTCTCAAACTCTTATTTGATAGTATTATGTAAATAAAATAAAATTGACATTAGAATTATATTTTTGATGTCTTTAATTTATATTTAGGTGATTTAGATGAATATATCTAATCGGGTTCGAAAAATTAAAATGGTAAAAAATGAGGCGGTTAGTTAAGGTTTAGAGGATGTACTTTGGATAATTATAAATAATAATATTCATTAACTAACATGAACTTCTGACACATAGCACACATCAGAGGTCAGTTTTGTACAACAAAATCCCATTTGAAATATATGTATAAACTTTGGCAATTACTTGCTTTAATTAACTTCTTCATGAGTATAATTAAACATTGTTTTTTAGGTGATGAGAAGAATATTACAATTTGCATATCTAGCCTTACTATTGAAAGATTTATGTTCACTTTTCTAATCTCATAATTAAGTTTTTTCTTTTATATTAAATTGAAAAAAAAAAAAAGCAATTTCTTTAAAAGAAAAGAAAAGGATACTAATTTATGACCTCTATTTTTTTTTTTAATGTTATTTATAATTTTATTTAGATACAATTAAACCTCCGTGAAACAACCAGTGAGGCACCTTTTTCTCACCCTTCTTCTCCTCAATAGTATCCAAGCTAGGCTTCCACCCTTTACCCGAAAGCTGCCGACTCAAATACTCCGGCCTCCCGTCAAAACTCTCTGGAAAAAACTCCGGCTCAAACTTCACCTCCAATGCCGTCTTTTCCACGCCTTCCTTCTTCTGCAACTGCGCAAACCTTTGTCCCTCTTCGGTCACCGCAGGGCATATCTTAGCAAGCAAAGGAAGAAACCTCGACGACGACAAAAGAGAGCGTGACTGCAGCACTGAATTCGCACTCAAAAGAACCTGCCGAGCTTCATCAGACGTCAACGACGCCGGCTTGCCTCGCCTGATTGGAAGCATTGCATAAACCTTCTTGACATCCAGCTTCTTGTCAGCTGGCAAGGGGTTCGGCCTCTTCGCATTGACGGCCGAGTGCAACTCTACAACAACTTGTTGCGGATGCTCTAGCATGAGCTCTGCCACAGTGAGAGGAGCATGAAACTCGTGCACGGAGCCGTCCGATAGAATGACTTTTCCGGTTGCGGCATGATCATCAAAGCTAAAGGGACGGTAAGTGATGTAGTTACCCATCGAGGACGAGTGAAATGGAGAATGGAGAATGCGTGCACGTCTTGAGTGTATATGTAGGAAGGGCGTCGGAGATGTTTGTTAAACCGCTCCATCTTGTGAGGGACATAATGGTGGACTTGGTGATAACTTAAGAGATGGAGTTGTTGTCATGGAGATTTGTCTCGACGTCCCAAAATAGACAGTTCACGTTAATAGTTTGCTTCATCCAACGGTCTGAGATCTTTTACAACTCTCGATGTGGGTTCCCATTTGTCATCCCTAGCGTTAAAACGAAGTCAAAGAAGCCGTTGAACTGTAACTATACTAACTAATTAATATAAACATCATAATATAAATATGTTTATATCATATGATGTATGAGTTAAATTGGACGGTCCATCACGGGATATATATACTATTAAATTATGCAATTTTGAAGGCACGAGCAAACTATTGAATCATATGCATTTAAGGAACCTCTTTAATTGTATCGACTTGACATGTTGAAATCAATGGACTTGTCTTTTTCGGAAGTATAAATAAAAAATTAACATTGTCAAGTGTTACTAAAATAAGCAAGATGGAGGGATTTAAGATCATCAATGTATGGAAGTCACATAGTCTTTATTTTTAGGATCAATCTATATATCTATATAATTCTGAAGTATGAGTCTGTATAGTTGACATGTAGGATGACAAGTAGGATTTTTTAGGCTTTAGATTTTTGACAAGTAAGCTTTACTTGAAGGTAATTTTAATAACTTTTAATATTTAATTCATTTATTAAATCTCTTTTAATATATTATTTAAAGATTTGAAGGTTTTTGAAGTAAGGAAGTGAAAAGTGAAGAGGTTGAAGGTTTTAATGTGAGTTAAAGATGGAGGATTAATGGAAGATGAAAGTATAAAGTCATGTAACCTTCATGTGATTATGATATATATTTATTTTAGGTTGCTTATTTTCTCCTACAAATAGGACTATCCTTGTGATTCTTAAAAAACAACAACATTCATAATTATTTTACATTTTTATTCACTTTTATTTAAGAGATTTTTGGGTAAAGAAAAGTGTTTTTTTAGTGGAGCTTTGAATTCAACTATTTGTGCAGAGTTTGTTTGAGTTATATGATGAATAGTTGGATTGTTGTACCCTGAAGGAGACAAGTTATTGAGAAAAAACCGTTGGATTGGGTTCTAAGCTTTGCCAACAGTAAAGGGCTTGAATCTCCTTAAAGAGAGCGAGATATTTGTGCCTTAGTCTGTTTGATTTCATTATTTTCTTATTTATTTTATTACTCTATTTTTTATTTAATTGAAAAAAATAATATTAAATAAACATAACCGTGCAACGCACGGGCTTTACACCTAGTATATCTATAATATAGAGACAGTCAAACCAAGCCAGCAAGTTGAAATTAAAGAAAGCATTTAAGACATTTGAAAGTTTATTAAATTTTTATAAAATAAATTAATAATAGTTTGTTTAATGTATACTATATCATCCTTAATGATTTATAATAATAATAATAATAATAATTAGTTATCATGCATTACGTCAGAAATTATTTAAAAATATAATTAAGACATGTAAAATGCATATAAGTCTCTATAATATATAATTAATTAATTATATCACAATCACATATTTACTCTTGAGTCCTTAACTACACTTAATTGATTAACAATTTGGGCAGGTGACAGAGTCTACCGATATTTAATATTCAATGCCGTTGGCTACCTCAACAAATTTGTGTGATCAAACGGGGTATTTTTTTTGACTCCCATGAAATTTTTTTGTCAGGCAGACCCCCAAAATAATACAAACACAAACTAAAAACAAACACTGTACTCATTTAACGGCTATTGTTCTTAAATTGGCAAAAAGGTAACTTCAACCAACTATAATAACTGTTCACTTATAATAAAATAATAAATAAACAAAAAATAATATAACATTTTTATGAACATAAAATCTTCGGGGAATTTATTCTGACCTCCCAATTAGATTTCAAGAAAACACTTAACCCTACACTTTTCTTAAACTAACACTTATCCCTCAAAAAATTATCACTATTTTCTCAAAATTAACACTTACCCCCCAAATATTTGGGGGGGTAAGTGTTAGTTTTTTAGGGGTATTTGGAAGATAAGTATGAGTTTAATAAAAGTGTGGGGCTGAGTATTTTTTTCAAATTTAATTGGAGGGTTATTGCATTTCCCCTAAAATCTTCTGTATTGCAAAAGCTCTTGCCCACTAATTTACTGTTTAACATACTGTTTTACACTGCATTGCACGCTGCTTTACACAAAAAAAATTTTGCATCAAATTAAGCTCACAAATTGTCTTAGTAGCAAAAAACCTTCACTATAAGACAATGATTATCACGATACAACATAGTATTATGGAGGTACTTTACTGTCTTTAATTGATTTACACAATACAAATAATAACAAAGTAAACAATAATAATATAAACAGTAACAAAAGACATAATGGAACACAATATACATAATCTTTACAATCCTATCATCGTCGTCTAATTATGTCATAGTAAATTCATTGTAATGTATGACAGTTTATGTTTACAAAAATGTTATATTATTTTTTTTTATTTATTATTTTATTATAAGTGAACAACTGTTACAATTAATAGAAGAATATTGATATCTTTTTATTAGTTAAAGAAAAATAATGTTAAACTAGTATAATATTTGTTATAATTTTAGAGAGTTTGTATTAGTTTTGATTAGTTAGGTGTCTATCTTGACCAAAAAAAAAAAAAAAGAAGGGTGAAATTATCCCGTTATCAAACTTATATAATTAATGGTCATGGTCAAAGCCACCTTTTAATATGAGGAATATGGGCCGCTTTAAGCTTCGGATCCGTAGAGTGGCCCGTGTGGTACAGTGCAACTCACTTGATCAATGAAATTGATTCCAGATTCGTAATTCAACTAAACCAAGCTGTTTCTCAAGTGTCAGGTTCTGCTTGTCGACGTTGTCGTCGTTCAGTTCTTTTTTTTTTTTTTTTGAGTAATGAATAATTCCTTGAAAAAATAATATTAGATATATTTTAAATATATCATACTAAGTTATCATGATCCACGTATCATTCTATTTAAACAACCCATTGTTAAACAGATTCGATACACATCAACAGCTAGATCAAAAGGGCTAAAGATCATATTTCGTATCAATTCATATGAAAAATTATTGTTTTAATTAGCATACCAAGGAAGAATTAATTAATCGGACATTCTGCGATTAATCGCATAAATTTATTGCATAATATGACAAGAACCTGCCAAAACGTTTGCATTGACAAATTAATTTCGGGCCCGAAGAAAAAAAGTTCAGAGCCAAGAGAAAACAAAAGAGAAGGTTTAAAATAGTTTAGAATTTTCAATATACTTCAGCGATGGCTGCCAACACTGGGCTCCACTGTTTCTGATCCTTAAACCGGTGACTGGGAAATCCCGTTTCCGTCACGCTCAAAACTGTATCTTCGTCACCCTCTTTCTCTTCACTCACCTTTTCTGTCACGGCCGGTAACACCTTGGCACTGCTTCGCTTCCTCCGTGACGATTTTTTTTTCTTCTCACAAGAGGCCTCTATCATCGCGATATCCTTCACTGTAACCTTGCTATGAACCCTACTTACAGGAACCAACATGTAAACCAGTCCCGATTCCAGCTCATCGTCGGCTCGCATGGCCGATATACGGTGAATTCTCTGGAGCTCGTCAACCCGAGATACGACATGGCCTGGTTCTTCAAGCATGACCTCGGCAGCTTTTATGGGCAGATCGAGTTGCTTCAGGTTTCCTTTACTATCGATGATTTTTGCTCTGGGGCTTGAGTGCACCGAAAAGCACATAGAAACTTTATTGCCCATCTTGTAGTTTCAGTTGTTCTGCTCTTGAATCCTCTTGATCGGTTGACTCGAGAGTAGAGTAAAGTTTTAAGAGTCGAAAAATAGGAAAGAAAAGAGTTGTTTGATTGCGGGTTGTGAATATTGCTGATGTTGTAGTAAAATGGAGTTTTGAGTGTTTATATATGTATATGTATAGTGGGGGAGTTAAGTCAAAAGTAAAAGCAAGACCAGAACGAAGTATGGTGCGCGTTGTGTGGACGTGAGTGATAAGTTGGGATTGGTGTTGAAAACGCGGGATGGATCTTCTAGGGCTACTTGTAGTGGGTTGGGCGTGGGCGTGACGATGTGCAATTAGTGTGGTAATGGTGAAATGTGGGGTCTTATACTCTTCAAAAGTAGGTTTGATTTGTTTTGTTTCGGCCTTTGAAGTGGTAAAAGGATAGATAGCTAAGGGCATATGCGTATTTGAATGGAGTCATAAAGAGCATATTACAGAGTCTATACAAGCAACTTCAAAAGCAACATTATACTGTTGCTTGTTGTTTGTGGCCAATGGCCGTGTTGCAGGGGTAATAGTACTCCACTTGGAATCAGACAACCATCTTTAGTAGAATATACTACGAAAAGATATTCGTCTTATAAATAATTGATATATCAAGTCGTGAAACTGATGGCACACTAGCCCCATATAAATAACAGTGTGGCTTCTAGAGAATCATCAGCCCCATATCAAACAGGTTGCTTAAGAGGAAAAAAATAATAAAAATTGAAAAACTTGAATAGCGACTTAAAATTTTAAGACCAAACTCTCTGAAAGCTTTAAGGGTATTTATAGGACATAATCAATGACAAAGTAATATGTGCGAAGCAAATATCACAGGGCAAGATTCGCAATTTGGCATTGGTTCATAGAATCTTATCGACGCCTGGTGGCTGCTGGTTGCCAGAAACAAAAACTAGAATCCATCTACAGTTGAGTTTCGTAATACGTATATAAATGTATTAATAGGCAATTTATCCTTCCATTTGTTTCAGTTCTTTCAGATAACTACCATAATCTGCAATACCAACTGTGTGGAGGAACCAACCAAATTCCCTAAAAAAGGAAAAAGAACATTGCGTGGGGAGACACAAAAGAGTGATAAATCATTTGAGCTTAAAACTAACCATACATTCTGTCTTCTGCAACGACCATTTATAGGATAAGACAATTATAAAAAAGAAATTTCTGCTCTACGCATATATCCAATAGATGATGGTAATAATATGACAAACTACAATACCAGATAAAGACCTGCTACCACAAATAAATTTTACAGAGCAGCAACATTAATACCTTCTTCTTCCACACAGATTCAAAACACAGTACTTCCAGTTTAAATCCCACTAACAAACTAGATCAAACAAGGAGACCAATACTATCTTTGACGAGATGAGATGTAGTGAGATGGGACGGGTTTTGGGATCTGCAATACATCTTCCTAACACACTACCTACGATTACCCTACTTGATGTATTGCGAGAGCCACTTGAAGCCATCACCATATCCCATTTTGCGCACAATACTGCACATGAACACCTCCAGTGGACGCACATTTGTGTCCGCTAGATTAACCTTCCCCTTGCCAGTGGTGAAATTTGTCAGGCCAAGGTGGTAACGTAACTCATCCTCCGAGGCTGCATATGGGATGTCAATCTTGTTCCCTAACACAAGAAAAGGTACATCGGCCAATGCCTCATCAGAAAGGAGTGCATCCAGTTCTTTCTTTGATTCTGCAAACCTCTCTTTGTCAAAGGCATCCACCAAGTACACCACAGCATCCACCTGTAGCACAAATTCAAACCACACAACACAGATTAAAAGTATTTCTCCTGCAGTTAAGAGAAACAAAACAAAAGAAATAGATGGAAGACTTTAACACTAGCTATTGGGAAAATAACCCACTTTATAGAGGGGAAAGAAACTTAAACATTTTCATGAGAAAATAAGCAACTAAAACATAGATTTATTTCAAGAAAACCATTTTAAATAACAGATAAAAGATACAGATTTTCAAGGGAAAATGGTATGAAACCAAGCTAAAAATCACTTGAAGAAAGTGATCAACATACAAGATAGCAGACAACACCAGACAAGCAAGTAAAAGGAATTAGAGCCAATCAAGCCCCCAAAATAACTTGGTTGGTCAAACAATAAATGATGCACAGTCTAGGTTCATCCAAAGGCAATAGATTAAAAGCATAGGCATCAACAACAGGTGGTGAAGAAAGCCATGTAAACCTCACCCCAATCAGTCCTTGAGCTCCTAAATACAAAAAACTCTTTAAATTAAACATGAACCACATTACCACTACCTCAATACAACTTGACATTAAGTCAGCAAACAAGTAACACAAATGCCATCTGCATACTTGTGAACTCCTGGACATGCCAATCTCACATAATTAAAGGAATGCTCTTCAATGGATGCGTTATTACAAGTAATGACAACCCATTCAACACATAAATTAAAAAACTGAAAGTAGCCAATGATAATCCAAAATGGTTGTGAAGAGGTAATTTAAGCTAGACCTTGCTACAAGGTCTCATCTTATTTAATATTCTTTTAATCTTTTTAACGTAAGAGGTCCACAATTGTATGCATTAGATAAAACCTCCAGGAAAAAGGCTTGTGACTTTCAATGCACTACAACTAAAGACACAATTACCAGCAAGAGGTCTTTCTTGAGTGTATATATATATATATATATATATATAAGCTGAACCACAGGGGAAAAAAAAAAGAAAAAGAAAAACCTTCACAAAGAAAAGCCACTCCTGATTATTATCACCTAAGCGATAATCAAAGCTCAAAAATCAACACATAAATGATATATGGATTTTTCTTCTGTATCTTTCATATCACAAGACAGAAAAAAAAAAAAGAAAAAAGAAAAAAGAAAATAGGGCAAGCAGATAGCTAACGTAGCATTAAAAAAGAATGCAGTATTGATTCAGAACTACTTAATATACGAATTTAATTAAACATCCCACTAGTAAATTACTACGGTTCAATTTGGATTTTTAGTAAAAGTACTAGCTATTGGGACGAGATGTGAATCACCAACGAACTGAACTAACTTGAGTTTAGTTATAACTCACCTTGGCATAGTAATCCTTCCAGACTCTACGAGCAATCTGATGACCTCCCAAATCGAATGCTTTGAACTTAATTTTGCCAATACTAAGCTCCTCCGACGTGGGATACTGCGTTGGCTGATGCTGGACCAGTCTCTGAAACCAATTCGAGAATCAGTATTTCAACATAGAAGAAAACTCCAATCTTTCGTAGAAACCATAAAAAATGTTCATAGATTAACTTCAAGATTCCAACTAACTGTAATGAAAGTATTCAGGTAATTTAATTATTAAGTTTTTCTTCTTTACACTATTTTCTTAAATTTTTCCCTCAATTTTCCTTTTTCCCGGGAACCAATCAGAGACTAACGGAAAAAAGAAAAAGCAGCTAAAGAAAATGGAAATTTCAAGTAAGTTTAATATAATTGTATACGACTCAGTTAAGAGGCAACTTCTATCTATCCCTATCTATCTCAGATCCTAAATTCTAGTTCAGTCACTGAATTCCCAACAACTAAGAAAATCATACATATCAAATATATATTTGAGAAACAAGATCGCAGAGAAATAAAAGATGAAAATTAAAAGAAATAGAAGTGACCTCGTCTTTCAACATATGGAGCAAGGTAGTTTTTCCAGCATTATCGAGGCCAAGAAACAAGATCTTGGCCTCTTTCTGCCACAGACCGAGTGAGGCCAAGACGCCGTAGAACCAATCAAGTAGAAACATGGTGTTACCAGTAATTATATTAGGAGAGGACGGATCGAGCTTGAATTAGCGACGATCTTAAGTCCGAAAACGAACCAGAACCGGATCGTCCAATTCAAGGTCTCGCTTCGGTTTCAATTACGCAGAAAACGAAAATAGCATTTAATTTTGACCACTAAGATAAGCAAGCTAAATGATGGAAGAACGCAGGGACTGTTGGGTTAAATTAACATTTTCATGGGGGAAATAAATAATCCCCCAATTAAATTTGAAGAAAACACTTAGCCCCATATTTTTACTAAACTAACATTTACCCCCTAAATACCCCTAAAAAAYTACACTTACCCCCCAAATATTTGGGGGTTAAGTGTTAATTTTGAGAAAATAGTGGTAATTTTTGGGAGATAAGTGTTAGTTTAAGAAAAGTGTGGGGTTAAGTGTTTTCTTGAAATCTAATTGGGGGGTGAGAGAAATTCCCCCATTTTTTCATGAGGTGGATCTTGCTTGCCACTGGGCCCAACCTTTCTTTTCTGTGGTGGATCATATTCATGGATGACGTCGTTTTGTTTTTCCTATTATGTCTAAAACCCAAACTACATACTACAGTAGCGGGACCATTCTGTTTCTATGCGTGTAGTTGTAGCCTGTTCTTCAATTTTATGGTCATATAATGTTTTCATAATTTTTTTTTTAATTTCAATAAAACTAAATTCTTTTTTTCTTTATGACCTCTTCTTGATAAATATTTCTTTTCAAGATCAATAACTGTGCGAACAAATTGATTATTAATATTGTCATGTGTGTATTTATTTTGAGCCAAACAGTGGAGATACAGCTCTATGTAGTGGTCTATCTGTGAACACTAGTGCCATATGAACCAAACTAAGGGGGATTAGAGTTACGATGCCCTCTATTAAAGGGTTTAAATTCTCTTGAGGTCCTTACTTGGAAATTGGAATATATATTTGTCTTACATATTTTGTAGTCAATGAAAGTTATTAATTACTACTAAATGCATAATTATTTATAATCTTTGTCAATTTTATAATAAGTTTGAGGAGTAGTACATATCCCAACATTTTACGCAAATTATGTAACCTTTAACTTAAAATTATCATAAGTAATATTATACACCCTAAACTATTATCCCATATCGAGTATCCCAAATGACGTGATTTCAAATAAGATTATTACTCAATTCATAAATACTTATTTTTACAGTCATTTTTCATCAAAATAATTAACCATAAAAATGAATTGAACTTCTGATAAAAAATCCCAACGCCCTCTAATCAGTTACTATTTGGTAGCCGATTGGAGGAAGTCTTCGAGCCATTAGTAGTAGCAAAAGCTGCCATTCTTACACAGTGGAGGTGGTACTTTCAAGTAGAAAACCTAAACAACCTTGTCTTCATGGTTACTACTAATTAGAAACTTGTTATCTAGTTGCAAATGTTGTTATTAAGATTTAGAGTACATGGCTTTAAGGGGTTTTCCATGGTCCATCGTATATTAATTTAGCTTGTTTATTGATTCTCCAAAAGTTTTGTTATTCAAGAGCCAGAGTTCCTATTCTTGAAAGAGTTTGTCATTGCTATTCTTTAGCTCTCCATCATTTTTAAAAGCTGATACGTCTTTGATTTTGGACATGTACCTATCGATGAGGGATTTTCTTACATTAACAATTTGAGGACCTAATTTTGGGTTCTTATTTGATAACAATAGCATCAGTATTCATTATATCAGCACACAATTCAAATGACAATTATTAATAAAATCTACACAATTTTGGATACAAATTTGTGATAGATTTATTTGGGATGAGAAATATTATTTAATAAGATTCATCATGTTATTCATCTATTTGAAAGAAAAATTAATTCCATTATTCTCATTTATGGCATAAATTATTTCATTCCATTTAGTTTCTTTCAATGTCGTAGGTTTGTTATGACTTGTTTGCAATCTTTGTAAAATAATCACCAAATTTGTTTAGCTTATCTTGTATTATTATTATTATTAATTATTTTATAATAAAATTAAAAATAATGATATGAGTACAAAGTTTGTTTCTCAACTTTGTATCATAAGTTGATGTGGTATCAAGTCAATAGTAAAGTAAATATTTAAAAGTGAAAATAATGCATACTGATTTATTTGCTACATTTATTTGGGATATAAACTTTGTATTAATGATATTACTCATTAATTAAAGGTGAGATTATTTAAATGATTTACAAATTTAGAACACAAAGATTTATGTAATACTTAAATCTATGTTTTGAAAATTGTGTTTAAGGGTAGGCACGAGTCGAGTCGAGTCAGGGTTTTGCACAACCAGACTCAACCTGACAACCTGTCAGGTTGACATAATTAGACTCATGGTTGGCTTCGGATATAAATGAATTCGATATGTTCGGGTTTGATTGGATTTAGGTTGAGTTAAGTTAAATTAATAGTATACGGTAAATAATTTTTTTTTTATATAATACATATAAAATAAAATATGGGCCTAGTGGTAATGTTACAAAAAGTGTGTATCAAGGATTAAATAAGATGTAGCCGAGTGGTTGAGTTTTTTTAGTTTAAGTATCATAATTATAGTCCAATTCAATTAAACCAATATTAACTTGTTGGGGTATATTTGAAAGTTCGATAAAATTTGGGTTATCAAGTTCAGGAGATTGACAGAGACACCTAAGTTAAATTCCGATTCTCTTGGACGGCTATTCTCTATTATTGCCCGAAACCTTAACCCTAGCAACTGCGCGAAATTTTACGGAGTTGGGGAATAAATCAGCTCTCCTCTGGTAAGTAGGTTATTGGCAATTTCCATTTTGTCAAACCAGTTTATGTGTGATAAGTTAATTTTTTAGCTGATTAATTTCAGAGAAATGGCCAAGTCAAAGAACCACACTGCCCATAACCAGTCTTTCAAGGCTCACAAGAATGGTATCAAGAAACCCAGAAAGCATAGGCACACTTCAACCAAAGGGGTACGTAGATTCTCTTTGGTACTTCATTTTGTCCCATCTATTTAGTCAATTTTTTGTTAATTGTTTACCTGTTTATGATTTAGATGGATCCCAAGTTTCTACGGAACCAGAGGTACGCGAGGAAGCATAATAAGAAGGACGGCGGATCCGCTACTGAGGAGTAAACACTGAGTTGCGAGATATTGTTTGTTTATTCTATTTTTGTTGTAGGATGCACTTAGTCTGATCAGTATCTTTGATACAGGGTTGATTTTTAGTATTAACTATTCCAAAATTATTTCTTTTGCGGCTTGATAATGAATTTATAGTTATTGCCAACATATTTTGCCATTACGGTTGTTTAGTTTTTATATAAATTGTTTACCCTGCAATTATTTAAAGCTTCATTCTGCTTACCAATGCTAGGGTTGTTTCTGATATCAACGATTCTATAGATGCTAAGAGTAATACTGCATATACAACCATTCTATACAGCCTAAACTATAAAATCTAAGGTGGCACAATAGCACTGGGTATAAAAATAAAAAATAAATAAACAAGAATTTTAGGTAACCACCTATACAATAATTGATGTTTTATGAGGTGGTTATATATATATTTTTATTGGTATACACATAAGCTTGATGTCATGCTTCTTTTACTTGAGTTGTGTATTGGAAAAAAAAAAGGTCAAATGTAGTGTGGAAAAGGTCATTTGTTTCTCTTAATGGAAGGCTTTTATATAGGTACCATGATTTTGTGTGGGGAGAATTGGTGCATCATTAGTTGCTGGTGAATTTAGTAAATTTTTGTTAAAAGATTGAACTTATCAGATATGTCGGGTTTTGGGAGGAAGTTCAATTTTAGATGAACAATAACTAGAAGGATGTATGTTAACACTGTTCTTACTGTCTTATGCATTAGTTTTGCATATTTGAAGAGGTATAACATAATTGTTTAGGTAGTTGTGTATTCTCTTACTTTAGACTTGATTACATGATTTATTTCCTTTACATATGCAGCTGTTTCCTTTATAGTTTTTCATCTGTTGATTGAGAAAATTTTGCTATATACCAGCCATGGCAGCAATTGTTGATTTCTGATACGGAAGTTATAGAAAATTTAAAATATCTAGGCAACTCTAGAGTACCAACTGTGAGGTTCTTGCCAAACGTTAATTGAAAAGTACTGATATATAGTATCCATGCGACTTTGTAGCCTTTGAGCCTGGATTTATTTGACTTAGGAAGTAATGCTCTTAATTCTTATTACAGTTGACTAATAACTGGAGTTTGTTGGCTAAAATTTCTAGAAGTAATAGTGTACTGTCATTGTGCCTTCACTCTTCAGCCCGCTCTAAATGAGAAATGATTGAGATTTCCAGTTACGATTATCTTAGTTTTAGACATTGGCAAAGAAATTGCCAGGTTTAACTGGGCTCGTGGTTGTTTTGGGGGCCTTGCAAATGGTTAAGATGCCAAAAAGGCTGAAAGGCCTAAAAAAGAAAAAAAGTTGTTATGACGAGAGGAAGTTTATTATCGGATTGGATGGGATCTTGGAAAGGCCCTTGGCATTAAGAACTAAATGCTGCTGGTTCTCTTGGTGAAGTCAACTTGCCTTTGGCTTGACAAATAGTTGAATTAATTTCTCCTTGAAGATGCTCCCTTATATTATTTCGGAGTTTCTTTCCTTGTTTACTAAAGTGCACTTGATAAAATTCTTCTGTTCTTTTCAGTAATTCTATTTAACTTGGTTGTGGTCTTCGAAATAAGAATTGTCCTGGGTCAAACGTAAAATTTTTAATTTTGTAGTAATAGTTATGGCAACATACATTCCTCTGCTCTTTCTAATCAGTGGGAATGTACATATTTGTTTGTCCTGGCTTTTTAAGTAGTTGACTGTACGGAGAATGTTTTATTTGTTATTGATGTAGTCCTAGAGCTTTATTAGGTACTTCTGTTCTATTAGGCTTTCCATTATTGATGTGCTCATCAGCCGCATCTGGGTCCTAAAAGTTTAGTAAGTCCCAACTTCCCTCTTCCATAATAGAGGAAACTTGGAAATTTCTTTCCACGAATGTGTCTGTGTCCAGCTGGGAGATGTAAACATGTGCGTCTAAGAGTAGAACACGCGTCAGATAACTAAGTAACTTATCATACTTTGGAGAAAAAAGTAAAACAGAACAATCAATTTATAACCCGAACTGATCCGGGTATAATTGGAATCACGGTGAAACAGATAAACACATTAGATTAAGCATAGTGCCGTGGATCGTCTACATATTTTGTGATTGTCTAATTGTCATATACACAAACGCTTGTGGAGTGCTAGAATCAGTACAAAAAAAACTCATTTCTCCTCTGGATACTTGACGATTACCACAGGACACTTGACATGCTTGGCACAATAATCACTCACACTTCCCAGCAGAGCCCTGTAAGATTTACAAGGGAAAGCTTTCTTAACTAAATGATCGGGAAAAAATAAACTACTGAAACTGAGTATTGGTTTTGGTTGTACCTCTTGATGAAACCGTAACCGTGGCTTCCCATTATCAAGGTTTCAGCTTTGAGTTTCTCCACGGTACCACATATTACATCCTTTGCATCTCCGGATCCAACTACTCTCTCAACATTCAACTGTAAACAAACCGTCCATGAACATGAAGTAAACATATAAACTGAAGGGACAAGAAATTGTACAAGACAACAGGTGAAGAAGCTTACACTAGCGTCGAAGTCCTTATACACAGTTTCGGCTCTTTGCATCACTGAACGCACCAATTCACTACCGTATTTTTCCATGACCCCAACCATGTCATCAGAGAACAGATAACCTGTCACAGGAAGAAACTAGTTGAACGATAATATAAACCCACATCATAGAACTTGAAATAAAAACAATAGTCTTCTCCTCTTCTCTTCTATATATAGCAGAAGAAAGTGAAGGTTGTTTCATGGAGCAAAAGCTAAAGCTAACGTTTCATTGTCAAAGAAAGAAGCAAATTCAAATTCAACTCCAGAGCTAGTAGAAGATGTATTAATTGACTAACCTGCAGCATCGAAGGATGAGTAGACAGGAGGTGGCGGTTTCACATAGAGGAGAACAAGGGTACTGTTGTTACTCTGTGAAAATAGGTTGTTGAGACACCATGAGAGTGCGTACATGCTCTCCTCACTCTCATCCACAGCGACCACAATCTTGGCCTCTTTCCTCTTCGTGTCCAGTCCTTCCATTGTAATTGTAATGAACTTGGAACTTGTTTTTGCTTGAAATTTCTTGGCCTTAAGATGTTGATAAATGAAGAAAAGTGATCCAAATTTATAGGCGGTAGGTCCTGTTGTTTTCTAGTTTCTGGTTTCGAGTTCTGTGGATTTCGCATTACATTATCAATTCTGGTTTTTAAAATGAAAACGACTTTGCGCTTGTTACCTAATAACTTCAGCCTAGTTGTGCATCCCATACCTATCTATCAATCAAATAAAGTCAACATAAATACCAAGGAAATTTATTATCCATGTAAGAATAGGTTAGGCTATAGATTTAAATTAACATGTTCCTTAATCACCCTCCATCTAAATCTGATCAAATAATTTAAAAAACAAATTACATAGTATATATACTCCGATTATTATCACTGCTCTTACAAATCAACCTTAAAAAAATATAATAACTTTATAGTAAAAAAAAACAAGATATTTGAATCACTGTGTATAAAGTCCTTTGATTCCCGTTCCATCCTTCACCGTCTACATCTTCCTAAGCAAAGCTAGGCGCCCAGCAGAGCAAACCTCTCAATTTGATCCTCGCACACCAAACATGTTACCATCACAAGCTGATCCAATTAACAGAATAGAATATACAAGTTTTCTAATTACTTCTAGAATCAGTAGATATTTTTCGTGAATAGTAGATGACATAACAAGGTGCTTTCAAGTGAGGACCCACAAGCTTTATGTTTAACGCCGACCCAATGAGTCCTCATTACTCCAAATTGGCTCTCTATTATTTGAGCAAGTTGAAAGAGAGATAGCGTTAGTGAGAAGTGTCACTTCACCTCCTAATCCGTTTAACGAATGGTACCAGAACAACACGCTACTGTAACTATATATCTTCTTAAAGCCAATTATCTACAATGTAAAAAGGCGAAGTCTTCCTTCGCAAGCAAGACATTGAAATGATTATGATTTCTCTTGGCCATAAGCCCATGGCAAATTCGTTATTAATGATTCTCTGCTAGATATTATTTCTTGATATTTTATGAATCAAATCAACCTCAAGTTGTTACTTTCATGCTAGTCAAGAACCTCTGATACTTGTCCTAGATTATTTGAGTAAGCTTTTCCCTAGATATTAAGGAAATTGTTATAAAATAAATTTTAAATTAATACTTCACATATCGTTAAACTATACTATCTATGTTATAGAATACGATATGCTACAAAATCATTCGACGGATGAAAATGTATAATAATTATCCATTCAATAATCTTATACTACGGTAAATTGTATGGATTAAGTTATATAAGTTATGTATATGGAGAGCATTATTTAGTAAATTTCATATAATTTTTTATTTTTGGAAAAAAAAAATACGAGAGACCTACGACCAAGCCCAACACATACATGCGACCCAAAAAGTTCCAAGTGTGGGTCCTTGGCCCAACTTCTTATTCTTAACTTTGGGCTAAACCGTCTTAGGGAATTAAATTAATTGAAGATGTAAAAGCCAAGTTTTGGGCCACCATACCCGTAACCCTTCTGAGGGTTAGTACTCTTTCCGTAAACCAACTTTGAAGCGAAGACTTTCCCGAACGGTTCAACCACCATCGACTTCTCATCAATCGGTTAGGCAAACCCAATATTTAATCATCATTTTTACAAGATCGAGCACATTTATTGGTCCATAGACACTCCTAACAAGCTTTTCGTAATCATAATACACAGTTATCCGCTATTCTGAATCTGCCCTACATTGATGACGACTCAAGTTGGATGAAACAAAGCCTTAAAGGTTAGTTCCAACTTCATTTTTCCAGATGTAACTACCAAACCTTAATTTAGCTTTTGTCCCTTAAACTTTTGCATAAATTTAAGGGTTGTGTGCGTGGCTCCTAATTATTGGATCAGATCAAATCTCAAAATGT
Source organism: Bursera palmeri (assembly GCA_026225775.1). Lineage (NCBI taxonomy): Eukaryota > Viridiplantae > Streptophyta > Magnoliopsida > Sapindales > Burseraceae > Bursera > Bursera palmeri. Next base: position 51,354 of record JANKKB010030199.1, read on the forward strand.
TCTTCAGAAAATTATTTTGAAACAATTTTCTATACCTTAAACCAGCAATATTCTAATAATGTGTACTTAGTTTTATCTGGTAGCTAGTGCGAATAGTCCAATCATTGGCTTATCGTCGCCATTTCCATGTTAGATAATTAGTATTAATCAAAGTTCTCCATCTTGTGTATGTATATATATATATATATATATCTCAACTCATTATCCAAAACGTGGATTCCATTAATTTGATATAAAATCTATGGCTCAGATTTAATTTGATCATGTTAGCTGGTCTCCACGGAGGCAAATTAGTGAAGCCCACTTGCTTAAAAGTTTGAAAATTTTCGACATGTTGCCATTTTCTTGCCATTTGTGTTGTTTCAAAAATTGTACACATTAAAAGAGCGAATTGAGAAGACGATAAGATCAAAATGTAGATAAGCGCAAGTGTCAGTGTCAGCATCCTAAACCATCAGAAAATAATAAAAAACTAAAAATAATTATAAGTTTTAAAAATAATGTTTAAAATTTTGAAAGGAGAAGAAAGGGCATCATCGACATCGAGCGTCAAAAAAAGGGGACCCATTTGCATCAGAGAGGTACTCGTGCTTTTCGGTGAGCGCGTTTTTTTGTTGTCTTTTTTATATTTTATTAAATAATTTATTTTGTCATGGGGCCCATTAATTTAAATTTCTGGTAGGCAAACGGCCTAGGACGGTTGATTGGTGATCGGAGGCCTCATATTCAAACATCTTCAAGAGAAATTTGAATTGTAAACAGAGGGACAGCCAAAAAGTACCTAATTTAATAATGATTAACTCACATTCTGTACAATTATTTTTGCAAACTATTAATTAATTAATTTATATAATCCTAGATTCCTATTTTGCCCTTTTGTGCTTTATCCATTTTCATAAATTATTAGCTACTTAGAGGTAGAGCGTACAGTAAATGAAGATCAGCTGAACATTTCGAGCTTTTTTTCCTTTTAATTATTTACTTCATTAGACTTGTGAAAAAGATTATTTAGACCAGATGGGATGGGGTCTCCTCTTCTTTAATGGTTTGAAAATAGGGGAATTTACTCTTACCCCCCAATTAGATTTCAAGAAAATACTTAATCCCACACTTTTCCTAAATTAATATTTATCCCCCAAAAAATTATCACTATTTTCTCAAAACTAACACTTACCCCCCAAATATTTGGGGGACAAATGTTAGTTTTTTAGGAGTATTTGAGGGGTAAGTGTGAGTTTAATAAAAGTGTGGGGTTAAATATTTTCTTCAAATTTAATTGGGGGGTTATTATCATTTCCCCTTTGAAAATAGAACATAAGTATCTTCATAACTTGTGAAAAAAAGCCATTATTGAAAGTGGCAATGACATGATCAATAAAATAAATATTGTAGAATAGAACAGAACAATCAGACCCAAATAGACCTATAATTGATCAATAATAATGAGCAGAATTTACTAAAAAGATTCTAAAATTCCCTTTTCGAAAATCAAAGAATCTTAAAAATAAAATAAAATAAATCCATTCAACTCATAATAGAACATGGATAAATTCTTCTTGTTCTTCTCTGGTTGTATAATAAACGGTGGATGTGGGAACTCTGTAAGTTTGTTTTGACTTTGAATCGCAGTCACGGGGCTCTGTGTTCAAATAAGCACGTCAAACACTCCATGAGTTTCCAGCTTTGCTTCGCTTAGCCGCGTATGAAGCTGTTCAACGTAACCTTATCCAGGTCCGTCGGACGATAAAAAAATAATAAAAAAGCAAAAGTTAATATTCAAATTTCATTTTGAAATAAGGGGATGAGGACAGTTTTGGAATTTCGACTCCTCTTCCTTATATTTAAAGTCCCGTTTCTGAGGACAGACAGCAAAAGAAACCCACGCAGTAAAGTTTTGAAAAACAAGAACAGAGCTCTTGAGAAAACAGAGAGAGAGAGAGAAATAGAGTAGATGGGAGACGTTGTATTGTTTGTCGAGGATTTGCAATCAAATTATTTAACATCGCACTGTAGGATTTGCCATGAAGAAGAATTTGAAAGCTGTAAGAGCCTCGAAGCTCCTTGTGCTTGCTCTGGCACTGTTAAGGTAACATCACAAACAATTGACATGAAAACCAAAGAAATGATGGCGTTTGCTCTTCTGGGTCGGTTTTTATTACGTTATTGAATTTGTGTTCGATACCGTTTTATTTTAAATTTTTTATCTAAAGCTTCTGTTCTGATTATCAGTTTGCGCACAGAGATTGCATACAGAGGTGGTGTAACGAGAAGGGAAATACAACTTGTGAAATCTGTCTCCAGGTTTGTGTTGAATTCAATCGGAAAACGGTTTTTTTTTCCAAGATAAATGATTTTATATTGATTTTTTTCCAAGTATATTGATATTTAAATAGTTATTTTGTCTGCATGTTTTGATGGGTTGGAGGTGGGATGCGAATGGAGTTACTGTTGATTTTGATTCTGAAATTTTTTCCAATTATATTTTTATCGTTTTTATTTGTTCTGTCTCGGATTCTAGCATCTTAAAACTTGTCGTTTCTTCCAACTTTCCTCTTTCCGCGAAATACAGGTAAATTGTTTTTATTGGTTTCTTCACTGTTTAAAGAAAGAAAAAAGGAGCTGAAGTTTGGATTTCAATTTCTACATATCTTTTTATGTGAAAAGGAGATTATGAAGTTAATTTGAAGCAACTTGTTTTGATCTTCGTTTCCAAAAGTTTACGTCAATAAAGTTTGCCATCTTGGACTGTTTTAAATTTGAAGAAACGTGAAAAGTTAATAACAGGTATGAAATATGCAATATTGACAGGAATATGGACCAGGGTATACAGCACCGTCAAAGAAGTCTCAGCTGATTGAAGCAGCAGTAACCATAAGGTAATTAAAGACGCTTGAACTTGCAAGTTTTGCGCTTTAGAATTTATTGCCTTTACTTGAGCAAGCGTTAGAATTTGTTGCTTTTACTTCAGCAAACAAATTGCATATTTATCTTCGTATGCTCTGCTGAGTTGTTTGAGATGATAGTAATACCCAGGACATCCTATACTAATACAACCAATTGTTCTATGCAAGTTGCCTTTCTCAATTAAATGGGCGCCATTGTCTTATGTCACTTCATAACTGTGTGCATAATTGTAACAGAGATAGCTTGCAAATTCCAAGAATCGAGCATGAGCCACAAAGTCCAAGATTGGTGGCTTTAGCTGAGGGATTAACATCGGAATCTCATTACTCTGAATGCACATCTGCAGCCGATAGAAGCGCCGCTTGCTGCCGCTCGCTGGCTCTTACCGTAAGTTTTATTCTTCAAAGAATTGTTTAGTAGAGATATTGGCCCAATGATGCATGATTATCGTATATTATAAGCTTAATAATAATAATTTAATGTAACAATGTGCATTTATATGTTTGGCATGACAAGCATTACTAGTCATAGTTGACCATTTCTTGGCTGTGGCAAATGTGTAGGTGGTTGTGAAGGTGATCCACTAGGATTGGCTTTAAGTGTGTTTTGCCTAATTATTAGTTATTTTGACGATTAAGAGCAAGTATGTGGGCCAGAGCCCTCATCCAGAGTTTAAATATAATTTAATATTTTCGTACTATTACGTTTCACCCTAAATTTCTCTTAAGCTTCTGTTAGATTATTAAACTACGAAATATAATCTAAAAGTAATGCACCTAGCCCATGTTCATTATATGCCTATACTTACATTTGATTTGCTACTTATATTGGCAGTTAACAGTTCTACTGCTGGTGAAACATCTGTTTGCTTTGCTCACTGGCAGAATCGAAGATTACCCATTTGCACTTCTCACCGTAAGTATCCGATTTGCTTGCTTTGTAGCTGTTGATACTTCTGCAGCAGCTATATGCAACTATGCTTCATATTGTTTACTTTTTTTTGTGTGGTTTACAGGTACTTATTCTAAGAGCTAGTGGAATCATACTCCCAATGTACATACTGATGCGGACTGTCACAGCCATTCAGAACGGCGTTCGGAGGCAATATCATGTTAGTCAGTCTTATTGCCATTAGTTGTCAGTTTACGCTCGAAAAGAGATTGAATTCGTTTTAGAAATAGGGAAAACATTGTAATTTCACGATAAGTGCAACTAAATCTTACTTATTTCTCGGCATTTCAGGATTCAGATGATGACACCTCAAACTCCGATGAAGAAGATTATGATGAAGAGGAACAGCAGTATCAACATCAGCATCGCACAGTTTAAACACAGACCATAGTTCAATTTGTAAAAGGGGCATTATTGTGATGCTCTCAACTTGTCGAAATTTCCCCGTTTTATGGTACAAAAGAAAAAGTAAAAAAAATCGTATAAATTCTTTTTTGGAAGAAGTCTAGCTGTGAGCTCTTCCCTGTGCCACAGAAAACATAATAAGTATAAATTTTATCCACCACAGTAAAATAAAATAAGATGATCAAAACCCCCAACGGCAACGGCTAATAGAATGCACAGCCTTTATGACCGCCATGCAATTACTCTCAAAACTCATTTGAATGGTCAACCAAATTCTGTACATAGGAAAAATGGGCAAGGCCAAGAACCTAGTGCTTTGTTGGATGCAATCACCAACGTTGACGTTTCAGATACACAATGGGAAGACAATTGCTTATCCGGTCATGACAAAATTTTGAGCCTTAACATCTTCCGACAGCTCATCCTATACACGTTGCTGATCAATCCACAAAAGTGATAATCAGAATTGGGATGAAGTTGTATCCGGAATACGTACATGCTCTACAAACAAGCTTCAGATTTCACTCATCATTCAAGATCCAGGAAGGCAATTCTCCAGGACTCCACAGAACAAATTCTCTGTATACCAAAACAGTGTCAGAAAAAATTCTTTGGATACCAGAATTATGTCTGAAATACAGAGATAATATATCAAAGGGTTTGACCAGCAGGAACCAGGAACCTTCAATTTTGCTGAATAAGTAATCTTGCTCTACACTGAAGTTCATTTAGGGAACCAACATCATTGCTCGCAGACTCGCAACTTAATGTTGTAGTGTCATTGATCAAACCTCGTATGAAGACCATCATCTTGTCAGCAGAAGGGAGGATGGACAAGTTTTCTTTCAACTCCTTTTTGCCATTACCATATAGAGCCTCAAACTCTATGGACTTTGCAGCAGCTTTTTGAAGTACAGAGTCAGGAAGTCCTGAAGCAATGACTAGTAAGAGCTGGAAATTATGCTATAAAAGGAGAAAATAAGTTTGGTAATGAATTCACTAATGTCCAAAAATTAGCCTTTGGAAGAATAAACATTCAAATTTATGGTTGGAATATTAACATTATTTAGTTTCCTGCGTTGACGAACAAAAGCATAACTTTCTGCCACATTCATGGCAAAGTATTTGAAAAATATTTACTTAGTATTCTTATTGCTTCTGCTTATTTTTCCAATTCTCTAAACATAAAGTTAAAAACCAAATTGGAAGAAATAATTCTTGTTACCATTATAATTTACTTCCAACAAATAAATTGCATTCTAACCAACAAGGGTTTGTGTACTCGTGAAACTTTTAAGATGAAACTAAAAGGCAAAAAAACTTACCAGCTAGTCGTGCAACATTGACACCATAGCTTTTGGGGCATGCACCAGGGCTCAACCTATAAAGAAATGTAACTTCTTCAACACCTCCAATCCCATTTCCAACTTGGCATGCCATATGGCATAGTGAGACCTGTAAAACACACAAATGATTTATAATCTCACAAATTTCAGAAGGCATTCTTGGCATGTCAATCAATAATTCTAGTATATGTTCATAGGATATTTTAATCAAATTTTGATTTACATATTCAATCATTCATCTAATTTGATCTAATAGTGTGGAGAGTTAATAAGTCAACAACTTTAAATGCCAATTTGACTTTAGATTTTAACCACTAAATCAAATGAGTTGAATGAAGTTTTTAAATCAAAATTGTCAGGTAAAACATCCCAACTTATATATAAACTGGGAGAATGTATAGAAGCATACCCTGGGATCTTTCTCATAGTCCACAGCTAAGCGGTGATAGTGAGTTGAAAACATTCCACGACATCCCACCTTATCAACAAAATGCTCAAGAACTGCCTCCCTGTGAAGGATTGAAATCCAGAAAAAGATCACTGAGATCAACTGGTTTGTACACTGAAAATCTCCAGGAACATACAATAATGGTGAGAAAAACAATCATATACTTTGAGGGGCTCTCAGGATAAGGAAACTTAAAAATCCACCAGACTGCACTTACGCAATGGCTTGTCCATCAGAAGTTGATGTACCACGTCCAAGTTCATCTAGCACCACCAATGAATCACTAGTTGCTGATGACTGCATTGATCAAATAAATACGTTCATAGAGTAAAATGCTTAAATCAAATCATTACACATCACTAACCAAAATGAACTCGCTGGAAAATTCAGAAATTTGGACCTCAAAACAGATTTTCCACTGTAAATGAAAAACTGAAAGTACTCTTTCTATTTTGTATCTCCGTTAGTTAAAACTCAATTGATGTTTCACATGGTTTGATAAAAATTTAAGAAGGAAAAGCTGTATCCAAGGAAAATCAAGAATTCAATTCCACTAGGTTATGTTTGCAACAATTCTTTCCACCAGGTTATGTTTCCAGCCATAGTCATCCATAAGTTGCTAAGAAGTCAAGAATAGACGGATAGATTCGTTAACTTCTACATTTGGTCAAAATGCCTTCCATGTACCTGTTCAAATAAATTTAAATACTAGTACAAGCTAGGACGAAATATTATCCAATAAACTGCTTAAACTAATAATAAAATCTTACCAGCATTAATGCAGTTTCTGACAGCTCCGTTAAAAATGTGCTCTGTCCTGCCATGATATGATCTTTGGCACCCATGCGAACAAATATTCGGTCAACAGGAGACAGCTCAAGTCTTTCAGCAGGGACATCTGCTCCTACCTGGGAAAAAACCAAACTAATGAATAGAACAAAGGAAAATTCAATATGCTACAAGAACAGGAAACTTACCTGAGCCAAAATCACTGCTAAGCACACTTGGCGAAGAAGGGTTGACTTTCCTCCCATGTTGGGACCAGTGAGAAGCATAAAACTGGCATTACCAGAACCGCCGATCATAATGTCATTGGGGACAAATGCACCCTTGCCTAAAGAATCACTTCTAAGAACAGGATGTCCTAAACTTTTAGCAAAAAAGCATGGCACTTCTTTTGAAGATGATGAGTCTAAAATAACTGGACGACAGGTTGGGCCTTCATAAAAATCAGTTGCAATAGCTAAACTGATTAAAACATCCAGTTCTGCAAAGGAGAAACAATTTCAGCCGTGAAAAATTGAAAAGAAATTTGCATTATGTTAATTTTTTTGCCTGAACTAAATTAAACCTGGAACCCATCCAATGCTTTCTTATAAAAAAATTAATAAAGAAAGATAATTCCATAATCTATTACACAGGCAAATTTCAGTTTAGGAAGTCGGGTATGTCTGCAACCTAACAAGCAAGGAAAACAATTCATCTAAAGAAATAATTCCAGACACTGCAGTGCAGTTTAGAATATAAGACCTAACTAAAACTAAATATGGAAAAGAGAGAAAAAAAAGGAGACACAGTTAAGAGCAGATTCATTCGTAAATAACAGCCACAAGTTTCCAAAATAAAGTAAGCAGGTGAAATAAAGCTCCCACCCAAACAGTAAAAGTGTCTTAACCTGCAGTTGCCGAAACCAGTTGTCTCCACTTATTATGATGTTCACAAAAATGTCCAATTAATCTCTGCAATATGCTCTTTAGTGTTGACTCCTTTTCAGATTCAGCTTGAGAGTGCTCTCCCAATAATTTCTTAATACTTGGAGTCCAGTACCTGAAGAAACCCTGGATGAAGCAAGGGGAGAGAGAAATAGGAAATTAGTAATAATAAAACCTGGAAAAGGGTGGCTTCCAAAGCTAAGTAATCTTGGTCACATCATTGGTCATGGCAGCAGCCTTCCCATCTAATGTAGATTCAAAAAAAGAACAGCAGCGAGACTATTAACCAGATAAATATTAACATCCGAAGAAATTACTCCTTCAAGTCTGAATTACTCTTGCTACAACTCTGGCATGGACATAGTGACAAGTCCATGACTTATAGATGTCATATGAGCAAGAAACCTAATGTACGTCCTCATAGTTACTAAATCCATGCAGTACATTTAAGGTGCATTAAGCAATTATAAACTTACTGTATAACCATGATGAAACAGCTACAAAAGATTTGTTAGATTACAACAAAGATGTTGAATATGCTTATATTTCAATTAGTCAAATTTGAAAGGTTCATCAATAAGTGCAGTGCCACATAGTAAACAATTTTCTACTTCAAGCGCTGTAATTTATGATACTTACCTTTTTGGATGAACGTAACTCATAATCCTGAGGAACACTCCCACGCAAACTTTCTGGTACCTCTAACAAGTATGACTCTTTCCCAACAGTGACATAAGTGATCTGTAACAGAACATTAAATGACAAAGTTTTTTACCTTATCTAAGAAGATAGGAATTACTCTGGTAAATAGAGTACTGAAAGATTCAACACCAATATTTTCTAGACAAGTTCTTACCGATGTGTCTCCAAGTAATTTTCTTTGTTCCTTGAGGTGCTTTGTCAACTTAGATTCTATCTCCTTAACCTTTTTACAGGCAGAATCATACTCCATATCACCTCCTTCATGAGGTATGACACGTCCAGAATTATTGGCTTCCGACCAATCAAAGGCATCCTTGAAATGCTTGAGAATTGGAAGGATATCTGGAAGACCTTTATCTGCACATAAATAAAAATTAAGATGCCAAATAATATTGAGAAACAGTTAAAGAACATGTTGATCATACCAATAGTTAACATATGATGTAACTGTCTAGACTCAGTATTTTCCAAAATGACACCAAGTGAAGAACATGCTTGAGCCATTAATTCACAACCACGTAGAGCTGATATGAACTCTTGAAGCAGCTTCTTTGCTGCATCCTCATATAAAACAACTTTATTTGCATTTCTTCCATTAGCTTCACTGTGTTTGATCACAAACAAAAACATGAATTGGCTTATATAAACATCAGAAGTCACGTAGAACATTACTCTAATCAATACTAATGCATGCAAATATCTGTTTTAAGCTTTACCTGCTAGCATAGATGCGTGCAAGCAACCGCTCCATGTCAGCAAGCCTATACAAGGCTTTTCGAAATTCAAGCGCATAAGGTAGATTTACCCCCTAGAGAGCAAGTAAATTATCAACCACATTTTTAGTAGTAAATTCTGCCAGATCTGACAGAGATTCGGTTCAACCAGCCTCAAACCATAAATTACTGGTGTTGCGGAGAATCTATTTTTGTTCAATGGATGAGTTCACATAAAAATGAATAAATAAAAGCACAATAGGTTCAATGTGAAATCAGCTGCATTACTAATGCCATCAGATATCTGGTCAAATAGAACTTTCTATAACAACCAAGAACCACAAAAAAATCCAGCTTAAGCATCTGATTCTTGAATTTTTTCAAAAAATAGGATACATGAATATTAGATATCAGAAACTCACCTTTAGACCAGCAACAGCATCCTGGCGTTCCTTGATTAATCCTGAATTATATAAAGGTCTTGCTAGCCATGTTTTCAGTAGCCTCTTCCCAAATGCTGTCACACAATGATTTAGTTGTGCATACAGTGTCCTTCAAAGGCAAATAAATCAGCTCACTGTAAGAACAGAACAACCATAATGTTCAATAACCAGACATTAATAAGAATATCAAAAGCTTACCCTCCAGAGTCTCCATTTCTACTGTTCTCAAAAATCTCAAGGTTCTCCATGGCAGCAGCATCAAGGACCATGTATGGTTTTCTGGCAATGTCACCAAAACCAGAGCACGGAAGTAATTCAAAGTTTGCAAATCTAAGCAATGTCTCATCTAGAAAAGCCTGCTTTAGATAATATAGAGTGCCTCCAAGAGCTGAAATTGCTAAGCTTCCATTCTCACTGGCGCTTACTAGCTCGGATATAACATCAGGAAGACAGCTCGATCCATCTTCTTCTGCATGTGAATCAATGGCACATAAATCTGCCATATTTAAAGATGCAGATGCTGATTGATAACTGACACCCTTATAAATAGTTTTGATTTCCTGAATCGTTTTCTCTGCATCCCAAAATTCTGAGAGAGGGACCAACTCATTCACTATGGGATTTCTTGTATGTCTCAGTATTGCTCTTTCAGTATCAGGACTAAGCATATTAGCAGGTTTAATAATTTCTACAGGTCTTAGCTCAGACAACAGACAAGACAATGCACTGCAATCTAAATCATCCCGGACCTGGCAAAGGGAGAAGCATTCTTGGTCAAACATAGAACTTCAGGATAACATTCACATTAGGAAATGGGAAAAGATGAGGGGTTCTTGATATCAAAGATTTTAAACTCTAACCTGTCCAAGAATTATCCTGCTGGTAGCAACATCAGTCATACAAACCCCAAAGAGACGCTCTGCATTTTGGCTTGCAGAACTATGATAACCTTCAGTGACTGCCATCAAGTATGAAGCATCGGGGTTTGCTGATAACAACTCTCCCTCAGTTAAGGTTCCTTTTGTAACTACTGCACATATTTCACGTTTTACCACCTATAAACAATGGGAAAAATGTGAACAACTTTTGTTTTTGTTTTTCTCCTTTACTTCTTCATCTGCCAAATTCACCATGGGAAATTTCAAGACAAAAATGGCAGAGTAGGAAACAATGCATAATATCATCAAAAATCAAGAGTAGATTCTTAGCTAAATGCAATTATAAACTATTCATTGAAACATTAATTTGATATAACGCATAAAAAATAAAATATCTATTAAGAAAAAGCCAACATAATACTAGCACTAGATACCAGAATAAACTAATGATTCTGACCATAAATTAACAGACCTTGATTTTCAACCAAGATAAAGGTCCACCTTATATTGTTAATATCTGGCAATTTATAGAACTTCAATATTCATCAGCTAATATTCCTATTCAGTAGCCAATACTGGGAAAAGCCAACTTTATTAAAGAAAATAAAACTAGGAGCTTAACATAAAAGGAAATAACAGACCTTATCTTTAGAACCTTTCTCTTTCCGACGCAGCTCCAGCTGTTCAGGTGTTTCTGTCTGCTCTACCACTAGAACTCGATAACCCTGCTCTGTCAAGACAGCTCAAATAAAAATTTCATAGAATACAAAAAGTGCTCATAAGAGAGCGAATCAAATGCATAAAGGAGTACTCCCAACCTTTCTAGCCAATTTCTCCAAATTCATTGAGAAGTTTCTCTCTGGAAATCCACAATGAGGTTGTTCTCCCTATGAATTGAAGCAAATAGTTATATTTACTTGGGACAAAATTAAAACACCATATATATGTAATAAAAAAGATCTCACATATATCAGAATTTAATTAATAATGTTGCTAGTCAATTAGTTTTTTATTTATTTTTTCATTAAGACCATCTGAGAAAACATATCACCAAAAAGAATTTAGAAATCTAACGAGAGTGTTCTCAAATCAAGTCATACCTTCATATACTGCAAATCAAGTTCTTTAGCTCCTATATGTGCATCCATTTCAAAAAGTTCATAAAATTTGCCCATCTGCTCAAACAAAAAATATATTAATCATTTGAAATGCTAATGAAAGTGACAATTGGGCTGATAACGGTCATATTATTTTTGACTTATTTAAACAAAATTAGTACCTTAAAAAAGATGACCTTGTCCATATGCTTTGACTTAAACTCCCACCATTGCCTCTGCACGATCACAGGTAGCCTGTCAATAAAAGTCAAGATGATAGAAACGTTAGAAAAGTTAAACTACTTATCTTTTGAAGCTACCACCTGGCCTTCTGATAGACTCTTAAAGAAATTGGGAGGTAAGTATAAAGTCCTTGGATCATAATTAACATCTCCCGGACGTCTTCTTTTTGCATCACGCCGATCTCTGTTTCAAGACAAAAGCATACCAGCATTAATTGAATTGCATACATTATCTACATAATAGTGAAACTAGCCTCTCAATCAAAAGGAACAGCTAGATATCGTTTATGCTCATGTCAGATGGTCAGAAGCACAACATGGCTTAGCATTAAAGTTTATTTCATATGATTCCGTAAGATTACACAACCATAAGGTAGGTAAAATTACAGAACTGGGTCCTAAAATTAACTGTAACTTGAAAAATATGAAAAAAGAAATATGATTATGCAACAAAAGCTTACGGTCCAAGGAAGTACAACTTCTCTGCCTCACGTGCACTAAACCTTTCTGAGGCATCACACACTAGTGCCTTATCAAAACCATTAGATACCTTCTCATCTGCAACAAAACATGCTCATAATTATGCAATATAAAACCCATGTAACATATCCTCCTTTTATTGAGATGCAATGACACATTTATAATGAAACAATAACAATAAGATGGAAGATAAACCAATTTTAGTTTGTTCCAGATAGAAAGATACTAATAAACCAGCAAGACAATAAAAGCTTAAGATAATTTTACAAAGTACCCGAAAATACTCCTAGTTTTCAAGGAAAACAGCAATAATAAACAACCATAGTTCAAGCGATAGTCATAGTTATGAAACATAAATAAAACAAGAATAAAGTAAAAAGAGCTCATAATAAGAAACCGATTTAAAAGGGTAATAAATTCTTCAATGATAATAATTAGTTATTTATCCTTTTGGTAAAAAGAAACATAGGAGCATTGTTTTCTGATAGGCACAAAAATGCTAATATCTGCAAGGAGTTCAATCTCATTCATTCACACTTGAGATTTAAAAGGAAAATCTTTAAAAAAAATTCAAGTTCATATATCGTAAATGATACAACTAATTTCCAGATACAATCAAGGAAAACAACTTGCAAATCACAAACCAGAAAACTAACTACAGTTTATTACTTACTATCACCATTCTTCACAGAATCCATGACAGAAACCTTAAAACCTGTCTTAGCTGCATTTCCACCACTCTTGCTCTTGCTCTTCTTCTCTCCTCCACTGGCTTTGCGCTTCTTCCCTTTTAACAACTTTTCCTCTTCTTTATCCACCAAATCGACTTCCTCATCCTCACTGACCTGCTCCTTCTCCACGTTCTTGTTCCAATCATCATCACTCGAATCACTCTTATCATCACTTTTTTCGTCCTCTAAATTCTCCATTTCCTCATCATCTTCAATCACCACCTTCTTAAAAGCTAGAGAAGAACCACGACGCAGTCGTTTAAATCCATTTACACTTTCTTGGACCCACTCGATCTTTTCCTTTCCCAAGTCCAACGATTCTTCGTCGCCGTCTTTATACTGAACCAAATGCTTATTACTTTCCTCATCAAAAGATTTCACAAAACCTTCGTACCAGGCCTTATCCAACGGCCAATAAACCCTAATCCTCTTCTCCACAACCTCTTCTTTGTAGGATTTGGTTGCCGCGGCCGTCGAAGGTGGAGTAGGAGAGGTGGTTTGACCAATAACGAGGCGAGGTTTATTAGACTTTGAATTAAGAGGTGATGGAGTGACCGGACTGGGGCTGCGATCAGAGCTAGGGTTAGGCTTAGGCTTAGGGTTTGCTATACTAGGGTTTAAATTGGAAATAGTCGGAGAAGGAGAAGGAGAAGGTGAAGGCGAGGTAGTTTTGGAGAAGAAAGAAGTGATTTGACGCTGTGGATTAACCAGTGGCGATCTGCCGTTACTCTGCCGCTTCGACGCAGACATTTTTATTTTATTATTCCAACACAAATTGACGGAGGCAGACGGAGAAAGAAATGAAACCAAACCAGAAATTGATTTTCTTTTCTGAGTGAAAACAAATGGAGAAGGGTAGCGGCTTACCGCTTACAATTTGCATGGGCTACAAGGTGGCGGGAATTTTACAACGAAAATCCCGGGAATCATCGCCGTGGCTTCTCTTTGGCGGGAAATTGGGGCAATGATGTCTTGTGCTTATAATTTTATACATTTAAAAGTTGTGAACTGCACGCGCACGGGTACCTGCAATTGCCAAATTGGGCTTTGAAGGTCATCAAATGGAAAGTCCATGGGCCTAACTGGCCCAACCCAATCGAATTACCAACCGGTTGTTACATGAGTCGACGCTTCACTGGCTGCTCCCACCGGCGCTGTTCCCTTGCTCTCTGCTACTTAGTGTCCAACCACCGCCACGAAACGCACCGAATCGATCTTGATCGCTCGCCGTCCATTTTCTAGTTAATGGCAGCTCCATACTGATGATCCTTTCTTTAAGAAAGCACAGTATAATTTCGATTTTGGTTGGACATTATCTAGAGTTTCGAACACATTATTCAACTCCAAACTTTTATGGCCAACTATACTCAGCCACCGAGCTACAGTCTCTCGATCAGAGACAAAGACGACGACGAGAACGATTTCGGAGAAGGGAAGTGTGGCTTTCTTGTGGTACTTATCTGTCCTTGTCTCGTTTGCTTTATTCTTCTTCTTATTGTAGTCACGATCGTTCTCATCGTCAAGTTCCGTTTGTTTTGCCATACGCCTCTTCACTCCGTGCTGTACAAGAAACAATGCTAAGCAAAACTATGAGCTTTTCAGTTTCTTCATTGACAAATCAAAATTTTCATTTACCTGGGAACCTTTTTTATTTAAGTCATAACAATTTTAGGAGTTTCTCTAGCGTTACATCAGATAATTCAGATTCCTATGATGACGTGGAATCAGAGGAGAGAGGTGAAAGTGAGAATAAAAGTGTTAGTGTTAAGTCTAGTGCGGATCCTCAGGAAGTGGAGAGGGTATGCAAGGTGATTGATGAATTGTTTGCTTTAGATCGGAACATGGAAGCTGTTCTTGATGAATGTAGGATCAATTTGTCTCATGATTTGGTCTTGAAAGTGTTGGAGCGGTTCTGTCATGCAAGAAAACCGGCTTTCCGGTTCTTCTGTTGGGCCGGAGAGAAGCCTGGTTTTGCGCATGATTCCAGGACTTACAATTCGATGATGAGTATATTAGGAAAAACCAGACAATTCGAGACAATGGTTTCGATGCTTGAAGAAATGGGCGCAAAAAGTCTTTTAACAATGGAGACGTTTAAGATTGCTATAAATGCTTTTGCTGCTGCCAAGGAGAGGAAAAAAACAGTTGCGGTTTTTGACTTGATGAAGAAGTATAAATATAAAGCGGGTGTTGATACTATCAATTTCTTACTTGATAGT